>JARLTB010000220.1:3125000-3175000 GCA_030141615.1 Unio pictorum | reverse complement strand
TGACTGAAAACTAAAATCTGAACATTTTGAGCACTGGTCATCTCAATCGTCTTTTTTATTCATGTGAGGATTTCACCCTGACAGCAGAAATTACAATGAAGAATCCAGGCACTTGAAATGAGATGCTACAGAACCATCATTGGCATCTCTTATATGGACCATATCAAAAACAAATTGCGTAACACCATCAGGCACAAAGTAGGCCGATATGAAGACCTCACAGCCGTCAAAAAGGGAAAGCTGAAATGGTATGACAGTGTCACTAGAGCCACAACAGTACTGCAGGGTAGCTTCCATGGTGGCAGAAGGTGAGGTAGAGAGAGAAAAAAAGGACTGAAACATCGCATTATTGACCAGGAAAAGATTTATGGAGACACAGGCATTGGCACATGATAGAGACAAGTGGAGGGAACTGGTCAGATGTTTAGCACCACAGTGCCTCAACACCCACACTAGGTCAAGATACTGAGGATGATGAATGATGACGATTAGTAATTTAATTAGACTGTGTTAACTATTTGTAAATATAACGTTTGGAGAAGAAGAAAAAAAAACAGTTTCTTAATGATGAGACGTGATTACAAATTTGACCATCTTTCTCATAGAAATAAACGTTTAGTGTCCTATCTGTTCATATATATATATATATATATATATATATATATATATATATATATATATATATATATATATATATATATATATATATATATAATATCATTCGCGAACAAATAGGTCATGCATGTGTTTGATGTTGAGCAATTTACTCCTATAACAAATAGTTTTGATTTACCGCCATCTTGCACAACTTGTGGGAATATATTAATATTTTGTAATCTATTTTTTATTTTATTTTTCATCTCATGTTTCTGTACTCTTTCTACCTTTATTCCTCTTCTCTCGCATTCTTCCTCCATCTCCTTCTACGTTTATGATTTACCGTTCCCCATCCTCTTTAGTCGTTTTGTTTTCGTACATAAATCTACGACACAGACATTTTATATATCGAATGTTACAATGAATGAATTGCGGGGCTGGTAATCATTTGATTGACCGTACGTTTTGATCCATTCTGTAAATGTATTGCAAAGTATTAGAGATGTGCATTTTTCATGGGGAAAGACACGTTGTCAGCACTGCACGCGGTCTTGAATCAGCGATTTATTTTAGATAAAACAGTTATTGCATTGTTTAATTTGCAAAAAAGGAAATGCAAAGCGTCATGTTTAATGCAGAAAACATTGA
This sequence comes from Unio pictorum, assembly GCA_030141615.1. Classification (NCBI taxonomy): domain Eukaryota; kingdom Metazoa; phylum Mollusca; class Bivalvia; order Unionida; family Unionidae; genus Unio; species Unio pictorum. The sequence continues at coordinate 3,173,755 of JARLTB010000220.1, read as the reverse complement.
CGCGGTATATCTTTCAAAAGCCTTGTTTAAACACATTAATTTCATGCAAATCACAATCTTCTTCTCCATACAAGCAACACAAATATTACAATACCCATGCTTGTATCTATCTTTAACTGATAACGTTTCTAAATTTATTAATAAATTTCTGCTCTTCACAAAGATAACATGCTCCAGCTCACGCTGGTGTCTGTCCTCTCCATTGCACTCGGGAAAGACATAACTTGAAAGATATAGGAATCATGTGTTATATCCCAGTAATGTTTGTAGAGTTTATTCTGACTTAGATATTAATAATTCAGCACGTACAGCACACAATATGTATCCAAGGATGCATACGAAAGCATCCTGTTGCACAGCATGCACAAAGAAAACAAACTATATACTGAAAAATATTGAATTGTTAATACGTATTGAAATTATTGAAAATTGATAAATGTATTTCAACAGCATGTAATAAATACGTGTATGAATCTCGTATGTCTAAAAAGAAATTGCATCCGTGAAATTGAATTTGAATCATTTTATGTTTGGATTCGTTATGAAGCGTGGGAACGGGTTATATTTGGTTTAATAGGTAGGTAGGTTGTGTTATGTTTGGATTTGATAGGTAACATTGGGGATGGTTTATGTTTTGACAAATTTGGTAGCGTGGGATGTGCACACTTTTGATTAATAAGGTAGCTTGTGATGTATCTTGGGGTGATAATTCAGGTAGTCATGAATGGATTATGTTTTAACTAATCAAGTAGCTTATCTTATGGTATTTTTTTAATACATCAGATAGTTTGAAGATCGGTGATATTTTGATTAATCATATATAGGTGGGAAGGGTAGATTTAATTTAATCAGGTAGTTGGGTAGATATGGACTGTATTTAAATTATTTATGTAACTTGGGATTTGATATGTGTCGAATAATCAAGTAGCTTGCGATGAACACTGTTCAAATTAATAACGTAGTTAGGGGTGAAAAGTGAATGGTGTATTCCGTCTAGTATGTGATCCTCCTAATAGCTATATTCGGAATTATAAGTTTACCAAATGAACAGTATGTATGTATGTATGTATGTATGTATGTATGTATGTATATATATATATATATATATATATATATATATATATATGTATATGTGTGTGTGTTTATATTTAGCCTTTAACTTGATAAGTTCATTTTAATGTTATCCTTTCACGACTGTCATAAGAGAGTCACTTGATTATTCCTCCCGATCCAACCAATCATGGGTGGCAAGAATACACAGACTAAATGAGGACAAGAGTTATTATTTACGTATCTGACAAACAATAAAACTGGATTAAAATTGACTGAAATAATCCTAAACTATTCGCCTTTAACAATAGATCCATGAAAATGTGATATCAGTCAGTTATTAAGCTTAATACATCACAGACCTCCACATTACACTCATGTATTGAGTGTTCAAAAGGGTTCTGTCAGGGACATACTAAGAGAAAGACGAAGAGTTTTAGCTTGTACTGTTGACAAAAGGTCAAAGCTGATGCTAACTCAAAATGAAGTATGATATATTGATACAACTATACTTTACATGAGATCAAAGAGATCTAAACATATGTACTCCTAAGAAAGGAGATGATATACGTGTAGGTAATCAGGTATTCCCAATGAAATATCAGAACAATTGTTGCCGAAGTTAACTTCGCAACGATTGTGATGTACTGATCCTCTCTCAGTACATACCTACCTACCTACTTCTCTACCTATATATATATATATATATATATATATATATATATATATATATATATATCTACATTTCTACCTACCTACAGATCTACCTACATACATATCTACATTCATACCTACCTATCTATATAGTTACCTACCTACCTACCTCCCGAAATACATACCTACATACCTATCTACATTCCTACTTACATACCTACATATCTACCTACTTACCTACCTACCTATGTGCATACAGACAGACATTCTAAGTATTTACGCTTTATACAATACATTTTGCTGGACACAACTGTCTAAAACGTGAAAGTTTTGCAAATACCACTAATTGTTCAGTTGTGGAGTCAGCTATGAAAATGCGAAACGCTATAAGAACGTGTTATGCATTCACGGTATCAAGGATAAGTCAAGGGTGTTTGGCTTGGGTCCACAATTTGGTGAGGAATACATAGGTAGATTTTGAATTTTATATTGTTTGGGTGTGAAGTTTTTTTTGTTTTTTTTTTCTTTTTCTTAAAAAATGTGAAATAAATGTCAGCGGCTTTAAATTCATCGCACCCTCATCTTAGTAATAAGTAAACACACGATATAAATCGCACAGGTAATCAAAATTGTGTAGTTTCACATTCACGATGGTCTTCAGCTTGATTTTCTTAATTTTAAGCCTAACTCAGGTCGAATTATACAGACGTCTGTTGTGCACCATACACTGAAGATGTTGATTTACAGTCAAAAGACTATATTATGTCTGCAGAAAAGTTTCAGTGTTTAAATAAGTATAATGTATAAACTGCACAGGTCGACTGCGCTATACTAAATGCGCAATGGTAGCTTAAAACAGATCAAACGATTGTTTATGTTGCTAGAACACTACACGAAATTATGAAGGAAACTATATCCAAGACAAAATAATGACAAATGAGTGCAGATGTTGCACGGCTGCTATTCTGTTAATACAGTTGTACGAAAAGATTTTTGCCAAATGATTGCAGTTAATGCACGGCTGTCACGCTGTCATTGTAATTGTAATAAAAGAATCGTGAAATATGATTTCATTTGTAGTACTGATGCCATGCTCACATTGTAATCGTAGAGGCAATCTTCCTAGTGTGAGACATTTAGTTTTATAACACTTTACAAAGTCGGACTGAAATTAAATGCTTTCAACTTACATTTTCTTCCTGTAGAAAGAAACGTTGATAGCTATCTTTGAGCAGCGTAAACTATATGTCAATACTAACGCAATAACAATAAATGGAAACAAGTTTAGAAATGGGTGAAGATTAAACAAAGGTCATAGAGGTTTGGCTGGCCATGATTGTTTGATAACGAAACCTCTACTTTCAGTACAAATAATCCTTACAGTGTATCCTATTTGAAACTGAACAAATTTAGAGGAAATGTTTTATTCTTTATCCATTCTTCTTACAGACCTGACTTTAGAAAAATTGTTGCTGAAATCAGCACTGATGATTTAGTGCGAAATTGAAATTATATTCTTCAACCAGATGTAGATCAAACAAATTCCGCCTCTCATATGTTATGTATTTTCTACACGAAAGCTTAAATTGATGATATGTCTTTTACTAATAAATCTAGGTTTTGTATTCAACATTTAGTAATGTAACGTTTTTGAATTTTGAATAGCATGGCGTTTATATATGTTTACAATGAGAACTGCACCAGTACAACGAGTCATATCAGGAACATCAGCCTTGCAGTTGTAAATGCATGAATAAAATGGATAAATCTTTAATTTGTGAATAACAAAAAGCATATATACTTTTAATCTACCATATACTAATTTTCATTGGGATATTGAAAACACTCTCAGATATAACAAGTGTGGCATTAAAAGAGGAAGAGGGGTGTGTACATTTGACTTTTTGATGATGCTAACTGCATATAGTCATTGCATATACCAATGCAATTAAATAAATAAAGTTTCTAAAATGTGCCATTCATATTACAGTTATGATCAGCAAGCTAACATTTCCTGTGTTTTAAAACGTCATCGCCATGCTTATGCCCATGATAAATCTGTGTCCAGCGATTTCGTCCATTGAATGTTTTGTATTTGTCCTATTTTGTAACTGAAATAAAATAAAGAATGTTTTAGTAATGCAATTTTATTTACAGACTTGAATTTCGAAAACTCGCTACTAAAATTAACTGATTTGTCTGGTAAGGAATTATGTTATTTGCTTGTAATTTGTATTCTTAACGTAGCTTTAACAATTATTCAGTCATATTGTAACGATGCCTGCAATGTGACAGTTTATAGCGATTTCTAGCATATTGGTTTCGTATAGCGTGAAGTCGCACCAATTCACAAAATCATGACAGACCCACCAGTCCTAACTGTAACCTCTTATTCATTAGCGCCATATGAAGCAGCTGTAATTACCATATTTATAAATATTTCATTTGACTCGGCCGGGATTCGAACTCGCGACCTTACTCATAAGAGGTGGATGATCTATCCACTATGCCACCGGAACATTTGTGTTTCAAACACGCGTACATCGAATAAATATGATGGGAATAACCCAAAATGTGATATCATCATGAACGAACGAACGATATAATTTGTAGATAGATAGATAGATAGATAGATAGATAGATAGATAGATAGATAGATAGATAGATAGATAGATAGTGCACATGCGTCGGAAATTCAGACATAAACTGAATAATACTTTCTTCTTCCGTTTGGTATTGAGGATTAATGGCTTTTTTTACGACCCGGGTCAGATTTGTACGATATTAGAGCGTTACATTTCTTATTATCTAACACATAATGTCATTTATTATGATAATGAATATATTCCCTGACAATAAATACCAATATTGTACTTGTTTAAAAGCAATTAAGATAATTTAACTTAATGATTTTCAATGTAAGTTGTAATACTGTGAACGTCAGTAGTCAATATAGATACAAAATCAAAACTCTTTATTGTTTATGTTCATTATGATAAAGAATGTGACACTATTTGGTCCAGAAAATAAAAGAAAATTCATAGTTTAAAATGTGAATGCCATGCTCATTAATTTTAAATGCAAACACTTTTTTAAAATCATGTTAGGACATGTTTATTCTGGTACAAAATGGAATAATTTCAATATCCATATTTTTTAAGTATCTTAGACCAGACTTGTATCTTTTTTAGACAGATTACATCTTTATCTTATTTATACATTAACTTAACTACTTAATAAAAGAAAGATTCAACATCATCATCATCATCATCATCATCATCAGTCTCTTGACCTAGTGTGGTCGTCGAGGCACTGTGCTGCTAAACATCTGACCAGTTCCCTCCACTTGTCTCGATCATGTGCGAAACCTTTTCCCTGGTCCATTCTGTGATGATGTCAGTCCAGTTTTTCACTGTCTACCTCTCATTCTGCCACACCGGTCACTTTCCTACAATACTGTTGTGGATATATTGTTGGCTGTAGTGACATGGTCATACCATTTCAGCTTTCTCTTTTTCACGGTGGTTAGAAGGTCTTCATATTGGTCTACTTTGTGCTTAATGGTGTTACGCACTTCTTCATGTGTGATGTGCTTCATGTAAGAGTTGCCATTGAATGTTCGGTAGCATTTCATTTCAAGTGCCTGGATTCTTCGTTGTAATTCTGCTGTCAGGGTCCAGACCTCACATGAATAAAAAAAGATTAAGATGACTAGTGCTCTCAATAGTCTGATTTTAGTTTTCAGACATATATTCTTGTCTCTCTAGATGGGTCTTAGCTTTGACATAGCTACCATTGTTTGTGTTGTTCGTGGTAACATTTCTGCTCTTGATCCCTTTCCAGTGATTATGGAACCATGGTATTTGAACCGGCTCACTGTCTCCAGTTCCTGTCCTCTGACTTTAATCGTGCCTGAGATATGTTTACCACTATTTGTCATCATCTTTGTCTTCTCAGCGCTTATCTCCATGTCAAATCTGGAAGACGTTTCATCCAAGTTCTTCACTAAGGTGGCAAGCTCGTCTTAACTGCCTGCCAGCCTATCAATGTCTTCTGCAAAGCGGAAGTTGCTGATGTTACACCCTCCAATGCTGACTGTCCTACAGCGGTTTTCAGGGCTTCTGCACATGATGCGCTCTAAGTAGACGTTGAAAAGCGTGGGTGACAGGAGACAGCCTATTTATAAATATTTTATAAAAGAAAGATTAACGAAACTTAAATCAAAAACATTTTGTCATATACACTTTTCGTCGCTATACTTCAAACTTGCGAAATGAGCATACTAGTTCTTAAACAATCTTAGGTTTCATTACAATTTAGCTTATTTATATTTGACAATAACATTCAATATAATTGTGTCAATAATTATAAAAGTAGGCAAGGTCTGACATTTAAGACATATATGATGAGAATCACAGTTTGTCACACAAACGCCATTTAATTTGTGGTAAGAAGTAAATGCAACACGTAGACAAGAGACTCAGTATCACAGTTTGGTTCACATATATATCCAAATACAGATGACGAAACATGTGATTTTAAAACAGACTGGTCTATGTTAGCCATACATATAAATTTCAGTTAGATGTCGTTTCTATGCAAGAGTTTGAAAACATCAACATACACAAACACAAAGCTATATTATGGTGATAAATGTGATCTGTTTAGATATGTTACGAGTTTAGGCTCTAATAAACGGTAACAAAAAGAGTGAGAAAAGACAGCTTTGTAAAATTTAACAAATAATTTAACAAACGATTTTTACAAGGAATAAAACAATTTACAGTTTTGTTTTAACAGTCAAATCCAAAATTAATCAAAGAATATTCCACGAATAAAATTACGAAGGTAAGAGTAATGATATATCTAATGGATTCAAGTTTGAGTCCTGTTGGAAAATCCAAGATGGAAGATGATGACGTAGTTCGAGTATTGTTGGACAATTCAAGATGGAATACGATGACGTATGCTGAAGTCTGTTTTGTGTTAATCTATAGTTCCTTATGTAGTAACAAGATTTGACACTCAGGGGTTAGAAATCCAAATAGTATTCTGATACAATGTTATTGTCCAAGAATGACTTATGAACATATCAAATATTTTTAGAGATACGAATTAATCTTTTAAAATCCAACTGAAGCGAATAAGAGTTAACATGGATTCAAACTACAATAAAGGAAAATGAATAAAGGCATTTGTATAAGCCCAGAACTGAAACAAACTCCCCAAATTGCGAAATCACGAAGGATAGGGTTTCGCGTGATTTTTTTTATATCACAGAGCCCTAAAATGACCCTGACGAGAACTGTTTCGTATATTTGATATGTCATTTATATTTATGCCAAATTTGGCATTTTAAGTTTAAGATTCGTTCATTGGGTGGGGGGTGACCTGTACTTTACAAATAAACACCAGGTGTTGACCTCATTTCTGACCTGCCTTCAGAGTTGTAAACAAGCTTTTAAAATGATTGGTTGGTTCCAAGGACATTATGGAGCTTTGTATAAACATTTTTCTATTTTTAGTTGGGTCATACGGTTGGTACGTGAGTTTTTGAACGTAAATATGTTGCAAAAGATTCTAGAGGATCACGTGACCCCTTTCTTGTTTACGTAAAAACAGGTATATAAATTATGTTTTGGGAGCGAACTATTTAGTAGAACTTGGGCTTTTAGAATATTACGTTGTGTCTTTTTGAGTTTTTTTATAATTACCTTGTACTGGAAATTATGTCAATTCGTTTGGATCAAGAGGAATTATTTTGTTATATATCTGGAAAAGAATTGTGCTCATAGAATTTTATTACCAAGAACTGATTCATCAAGTGACATCGTCTTCCATCTTGGATACTTCGCTGGGATTCGAACTTGGAATTATAGGGACATTTTATTACCAGGACTTTTGCAATTTCTCTAGTGGATAATATTTTGAATTATTTTTGGATTAATTTTGGAATTTATTCTTAAAACCGTAAGTTTATTTTTCTTTTCTGGAAAATGTTCGTGCTCAATAAATTGTTTATTAAGTTTTTACAAGCTTGTTATTTTCACTCTTTCAATCTTACTTTTCATTCGAGCCTAAGCACGTAACAAGAACCAATCATTTACTTTAAGAATACGAAGTTGTTTATTTCTAATTCACTAGTCCCATCTTGACCTTGACATAAATAAAAACATTCAAAAATAAATATACAACTTCTTTCCGTGGTTTCCACTAACCTTGAATTAAGATCAGGATCTAGATAAACATTACTTGTTTTACAAATAATAATTAGGTCAACCGATTTTCTAAGAAAACAACACTAGAGAATAATTACAATATCGTGTAATGAAAAATCAGAAAGTTCCAAAACTGACCAAAATATCAAATTACACAAATACATATCAAATCAGATATACATAACAGATATATGCTTATTAGGAAACAAGATAAAACAATAACGGTGATTTCACAGCTGACTCTTTTAGAATTACAAACACAAAACATTAGCAAACTAAAGTTTTAAGAAAATTATATATTTTACAAGACAAAATCCATAGAAGTTTTAAAGATAAAATATATCTAATACTTTACTATTTACTAAGCCAAAGAATGGTTATTATAGAGAGATTTAAATGAACATGTAAAGCTAGAGTGTATACATGTTTCAATCTGAAAATATAATGGTGACACTTTTTAATATTACACATATATTGATATTAACGCCAATGCCCTTACCCTTATAAACAAAGCTATTAGATCATATGGCAACTTATCGGTTTTGCCCGTCACCCCTTCCGGGATAGAAGCCACCCACAAAATATCGCCAGAGACTTCTGTTGTGTGTCATCCCTTCGAACTGACCCCAGGTGTGACCCAGCTTAGTGATGTCTGCATAAAGTCAAGTCGCCAGGTGTTTCTTGGTCGGTCCTTACTTTGCTTGTCTTGAGGGTTCCACCTCAATACCTGCCTAGCTTACGTTGGGTGCTTCCTATCCAACCCCACTTCCTCTTATTGATCTCTTTCTCTACAAAAAACTGAGATGTTCTCTGCCACGGGTCGGCGGTGCTGATAGTGTGTAGTCAGAGGATCTGGATAATTCTTCTTAGGCAGCTGTTGATATATATATATATATATATATATATATATATATATATATATATATATATATATATATATATATATATATATATATATATATATATATATATATATATATATGTTGATTGAAACAGCGTATATGTATATTTGATTAAATTGTAATTTTTTTAATGTATATATATATATATATATATATATATATATATATACACATTAAAAAAATAAAATTTAATCAAATATACATATACGCTGTTTCAATCAACACCATCGATTGTGTGATAAACTCAGTTTGTAACTATTGTCATATTGACTGCTATTTATTTGATTGTAATCAGTAATTAGTTTTATTTCTTCAAATTACGTATAACTTCCCTGAGAAAAAAAGTATTGTGGTGCCCTTCGTTTCTGAAAAAAATTCCATAATACGTAGCTTATCTATGCGGAAGGACCGTACATAACACTGATCATCTCACATTACTAAGCACCCAGTAGCATGTGGTTGAGATATCAGAAATTGATCTGTAAGATATCAATATTTTCATTTCATTTATTTTACAATAAACATGCAATAAAACAGTCCCTTAGGATATCTATCCCTGAGTCTATAATAACTTTCTTTTAAACTTTGTTGCGCCTTTTTGGGGTTGTCTTTCTGTTCATAAATATGTCTGTCTGTTTGCCACTTGCTCGCATGCTTGATAGCTCGAGTGAAAGGGAGAGAGACAATAAACATCTTATGGTCTTTTGTCAACAGATCAAAGTTGCTTGGTACAAATCAGCATATTTCATTTTAACGTAATATTTTACTTTTGCTTTCGTTAAGATATCTCTCTCTCTCTCTCTCTCTCTCTCTCTCTCTCTCTCTCTCTCTCTCTCTCTCTCTCCTGTTCACTTATAAAGTTATTTGTATAAATGAACGATAACCAGAATATGTGCACACAGCTATCATACTGAAACAGTTTTGAAGACTTTTGCGCGTTTTGTTTACTGTAATTTTTTATGCAATTTATATTTGCTCTATAAACCATGTTTGTCAATTTATCAAGTACTTCAAAATGGGAATGAACTTTTGTCAACAATTCAATTGGTTTGTTCTCGAGTTAATAATTAGTTCAGACGAACGCTTGGAAACATGCATAATCCTCTTGCTCTTGCAAAATAATCGAAGACGATAATTGTTTTCGAAGCCTTTTCTGAAATAAATTTCATACAAATCACAGGTTGTCTGAAATAAAGATTAGGTGCTTTACGTCTCTGTGTGGTCTACCCTCTACATTGTAGTCCGGATAGAGATTACAGCTATGTGATAGGAATCACTCAATACATCCGTGTTCCGTGTGGGGATGTTATCTTGTACTAAATATTGAACAATATGTATGTACGATAAAAAATACCAAAGTCGCATAGAAATACCTTCAGTAGCGTTTTGAGCTCAGAAAATATAAGAATAGCTTATACCTTACATTTTATAATAAACATGTTATATTTTATTTTGAATTATTGAAATGTAACATATATTTTTAGAGCATTGTATAATATGTGCATGAAGCTTGTTTCTCAAAATTAAACCTGTGTTTGTCATAAAAATTTTAACAAATCACTTAATACGGGACGGGTTACTTATTGGATTACTCAGAAAAGGGATGGGTTACCTTCGAACTAATCATTTAATATGGGACAGGTCATCTTGTTTTTTTTTTGTTAATCTCGTAGCTTAGGGATGTTTCAGTTCGAATTTATCAGGTAACATGGGATGGGCTTGTTTGAAATAGGTAGAGTAGGATGGTCTTTTTTGGACTAATCAGGTATTTTGATATGGGTTATCGTTTAGATTATTCGGGTGGCATTGGAAGGGTTGCGTTTTCAGTAACAGGTAACGTGACATGACATCTGTTTACATTAGTTACGCAGCTTTTGAAATGTATTATGTTTGGTTGTAGATAAACTTACTTGAGACAGGTCACCTTTAAAAAAATCAATATTTTCGAATGAAAATATATCTGTGTTTTAAATCAAAGAAAATACTGTTTAAGAATTGTATTCAAAACCCGAATTCTAAGTTAAGATTTTTTATTAAAATTTTATCTATTTAAGAACTAAATAAATTAGTGTTGTGAGGTATATTTTGGAAACAAACAACGAAACGCCGACACTAAATGTAGTTGCTATTCAATGTCTAGATTATTATATGTATACACAATTCACTCATGATAAAGCCATTGAGCAAGGGAGCCATTTTGTCAGACTGATTATAAAATGTACAAAATGATTTAAAAAGAGCGTAATTATAATTGTGTCAAGAATGAGTTTTATTTATTTTCAATTTGTGAAAAATAACACAAAATGTAAAAGACATACATTAAACGATGTTGATGGAATCATCTTGATATTCAAAACCGTGCATGCCTTCTTTAAATAAAAAACATGATGCAAGAGTCTAGTAATATCGATTATGTGCTGATACAAGTATAATTGATGAATGATATACTGATCAAGAAAGAATCGATTATGTGCTGATAGATGTATAATTGATGATATACTGATAAAGAAAGAATTATGTGCCGATGTAAGTATACTTGGTGATATATGGATCAAGATAGAATCGATTATGTGCTAATATACGAATAATTGATGATATACTGATCACGATAGAATCGATTATGTACTGTTAGATGTTTAATTGATGATATACTAATGAAGGCAAAATGAATTATACCCTGATCAAGATAGTGCTAATAAATTTATATTGGGTGTTATACAGAGAATTGTGTAATTGATGATTTATACTGATAAAGGTTTAATTGATGATGTTCTATTAAAGTATAATTAACACATTATACTGATAAACGTATAATTGGATATATACTTACATATATATAAATTATGCTATTCTGTTCTAGGTATAATTGATAATATTCTAATGAAAGTTTTGATTAATTATATACTTACATATGTATGATCGATGCTATTATGTTATAGGTATAGTTGATAATTTATTGATAAACCTATAAATGATAAGATACGAAATATGCATACTTTTAAATAGATCAGAATGTTCTACAATTATGCACTCTGCATAATTCCGAGGAACAGAAAAGAGAATAGATGGTATGAAACCAGTATATGTGAAAGTTTGCTTCAGAACGGAAAGGATCTCTAAACATATACATACATATACTTACATATAGATACATATACAAACATATACTTACATAAATGTATGCACTTGTTATTCTTATTCTCTAAACATAAGCATACATAAAAATAGATCAATGTTCTCTGGAAAGACATACATATAAATATTACATACAGGAATGTACGGACTCTCGTTCTCTCAAAATACACCTACATAAAACAATATCAAGGGATCTACTGAATCTCGTGCTCTGAAAATACACCTACATAAAACAATATCAAGGGATGTACTGATACGCTCATACTCTGAATATGTATATGCATAAAGATATAAAAAGAGATTTACTTTTTTACTTACACTCTCTCTCTTTCTTTGAACATATACATACATAAAAGGATGCACTGACACTCTCACATTTTCTGATCATACACACAGAGGCAATACATGAAAGGCCGTATAGACACTCCCAGGCTTTGAATATACACAGGCAGTGCCGGCGCTTCTGCTAGGCGAACTAGGCAATACTCTAGGGCGCTGGGCTAAGGGGGGGGGGGGGGGCTCCAGAAACAGTTGCAAATTGGGTTTTATTTCATGATGAGCGGGTGGGAGAGGGCGTGAGTGAAAGGCGGGCGCCAGATATCTGATCTCGCCTCGGGCGCCAAAATGCCTTGCACCGGCGCTGTACACAGGCATACAACACATACACTCACCTTAACGGATGAGTACATCCTTAGATTATTTGTTTGTGTGCCCAAACAATACAATATACATTTGCTTGACACAGCTGAGTCTTTTTGTTTCCGGAAATTACTGTAAATTTGTTTTAGTGTTCAAAGTTTGTTCCGAGACCAAGTCATGTATGTATTAAACTGTTTCTTTATTTTCTTACATCGTCATGACTGCCAAGCTTTAATGCATTTCTGAGAGGAGTAAGGGACGCATGTCAATCTCAATGTTACATTGTATGTTTAATGGTTCCCCGAGGGGCGTATTACTGCCTTCTCACCTCTTTCTGCGTGGGTTCGAGTTAAAGATTCGGCTAATGTAGTTATGTGAGAAAGCTTGCCAGTAGCTTCTCGTGGGTCGGTTGTTCTTTATGGGGGTTTTCCCGGGTTCTTCCTCCACCGATAATTCTGGCCGCCATGTATAGCCAGCCTATCGTGTGCTGAAAAATGGCGTTAAACCCTACAACAACAACAACAACAACAACAACAACATTGCATGTTTGCACACCTCACAAAGTCCAAATTGTGAATCAATATCAGTAGGTCACACTTCATACATCGAGCGGCGATTACATCAATACATCTAGAGCACACTTCACACAACCACCGGAGATTACAAAAGTTGTTCAAGTGAATTGAATTCACATCTTTTTATTGGTTGACTGTTTTTGATAGCGCAAAGTAAATCGCTATAATTTAAACGTTCCTTTATTCTTTATCACATTTTCATTGCCTAGATTTTTCTAAAAAAGTTACGTCCCTTGTACTATCATTCCTCGATGCATGCCTACAAAAAGTACAACTGTCATAGTACCACGTGCATCTGGTGACTGGGACAATGTTGTTGGTATTTTGTGTTAAATATTGTTGTGGTATTAACTGTTTAGAAAATGTTTTGTGTGATCGACTTTGCTGTTAATGATGAAAAGAAGAATAAACAACGAATAATGAAACGGCCAATGAACAGAGGGAAAATGTGTAACTCTTATGCAATTTTTATTCAAATTGTGAGCTGCATCGTCTAATATGCAGTTCAACGAGCCATTTCAAGCATGAATATGCAAAAATACTATATGAATCTCTCACAGGGTAATGTTGTCATACCGTTTCTTTAAGGTACTTTGAATTATAACTTGGCCACATAATAAAATGAAATGGACGAATAATACAACAGAAGATATAAATAAATACAGAACAAACGTTACCGAATCAACCATTTTAATTCAGTGTATATTATCTTTACTATATGATACTGAGTCAATTTAATATGCCGTTAAAATGCATTATAATATTATATAATTATTATTAATACTTATAATTTTTTTAAACTATATATTTGTAATGTTAATGTAATTTTCCAGTCCATCTGGCGTGTTTAATGTAAATTGATCACACCTGCAGAATTTCTTTGTGGAAAGGTAGAGATAAATTTTCATAACACATGCTATTTAATCAAGCTGGCAGTGTGTAATATCTAAAAGGGACACATCGGATATGACATCTTTCATCAAATTTGGTTTAGCATTTCCAGTCAAAAGGTAAAGCAAACGAAATAATTTTGATAAATGATTGTAGATGTTGCACAGCTGCCGCTTTGACTTTGCAATTGAAAGAACGTGTTAAGGTTTCTAGTTTGTGTCAAAACATATTCAGCTTAAGAAACTAATAGTTTTCACCGCATGATAAAAATTAGATTGTTTTAAGTTCCATTAATATAGTTTTCGGCACAGTTAAAGGGAAGTAACCCAAAGAAGTGTTGTCTTCATTATAGATAATGAATAGGGTACCAAAAGTTATGATCATCGTTTTAAGAAAGTAACCGTGTTAGAGGTAAATTTACAACAATTTCGTTATCTTTAAACTCATTATTCTACATTTGTCACAATCTTAAACATGTTTCAGTTTTAAAGAAATACAATATAAGACCAAGAACGTGACCTAGACACTATTGCCGATATGTACTCGTTTTGCAACTGACAGGTTTCAGCTTCAGTGTCTGGTACACAATAAATAGCCATGAGTTACACAATGATTCTAAGCAAACCAAACTGATATGAACACCTTACAAGGTTAAGAAATGAGTTTGAAGAGTTTGTTAGGCTATAGAGTGAAAGAAAAGTACAACTATCGGAATTAATATGCATGTGATACATGGTATTATCATGGATTTACATGCGTACAGTCTCTTGTGATTCATAACCTATGAAAATATGTGCATACCTTTAAACATATATACATGCTGCTGTCTCTGATTCTCAATCTCAACCCTTTCACAAGTATGTTCTCCATGTGCTTAGTATTTTATTCACCAGGTCGTTCAGAATAAGGTACAGTGTTTATAAGCGACTCCAAAAATGTGTACATATTACCATTATTTTGTGGGTATCTTGGTTGTAGAACTGGGAACACTAACTCTCCATACAGAGCGGGGACATGATCATAATTATCGTTCTCTGGTTGTTGCTGACTGTGCTGATAATTCTGTTGACCATAACTAATACCTAGTACTACTATTACTACTGCTGCTGCTATTTCTAGTGATATAGAGAACCGGCAATCATTGCGTATTGTGTGTGCATCTGTGTTGCAACGTGACACTTTTGCAGCGACCTGAAGTATGACTTGAAATTAAGTAGTGTTAGGGACTATATTAGGGACAACGTGTTTAATATATCATGGCTGAAATGAAAAACTACTGGTGGGTTCAAAGATGAAATGGAAAACTACTGGTGGGTTCAAAGATGAAATGGAAAACTACTGGTGGGTTCAAAGATGAAATGTCATAACATTCTAGAATTGTGAGAGTAAAGGACACAACTACGTTCATTCAATACAAATAAAGATTAAAAGAAAGGAAAGAGGAATGCAGAAATACAATTACGTAAAGTAATACAGTTTATATACACACAAATTTTTAACATTCAAGGAAAATTTAAATTATTAAGACAGCAATGTGTCATGGTGATGTGAACAACATAACAGTGAAGATAATATCCCTGACCCTTTGCGATGACAGCAGCTCATAGATAATGTCTGAAACACTGTACAGTACTATGTTTGCGATGTCTATTTCCTGTTAGGCCTCCATGTAACAAAACAATAAAAACAAAAACAAACACGTTTGTACAACTGACAATATAATTTATTTCCTAAAGTACGAAATGAAAATTGAACTATAACTTACATCTTGGTGACTAAAATTCTTATTAGTTCTAAATGTTCTATCAAGTCGAGTGATATTAAGTAATCAAAATTAGATTAAATTTTATTTCGAATAATGTTCACTATTGTAATGATGTTCAAAGATGTTTCTTTTTCTCTGACATCTCTTTCATACAAGACGACACATCTGAATGCGTGTCATGCACACTAAATAATAGGTCGTGTGCTCGAAATCCGTGGCGGCATGCACAATTGTTCACTACGTTTTCATTTTTTATTTTAAGGTTGGAACTTTCTTTTAAATTCGTTCATCCCTGTTTTGAAAACATGTCTTTTACTTTTTGTACATTTATATTGAAACATTAATTTAGCTATATGAACACCACATTTGTATTTCTGTGTCACAGCTGCAAAACAAAAGGTCACGAGTTAGAAATTTGCAGCGGCATCCCAATAAGGTTTACTTTTTTATGGTTTTATTTTCAAACATTCTTGTATACTCGCGATTAACCTATGCTATATACAAATCAGCAGAATTTGTCTTTAAATGCTTCATTGCAACAAAAACAAGAGCTGGCGAGTTCGAAACTAACGGCGGAATGCCATATTGACTTTACTTCATTTTATTTTTGTATATCTTGAAACGTTTTTTTTTTTAACTCGCTCATCCCAATTTATTTAAAAAGAAATTTTGAAGTTCTTTTAACTTGTACTCACTTTCTAGCACAGGCAATTTATATAGTAAAGGAATCTTTTATCCACATATCCATGCAACATCTGTTTGCATTCTCGATTCATTTAGTTCAACAGACGTTCATTGATATATTACTTGAAATTATTCCAATGTATTTAGACCTGAGCTCATCAAATTAATCGGAAAGTAGCCAACTGCATCATACAACAATGTAAATATAGGCCCCTATACCAAATCACTAGCAATGTTGATGTAAAGGTTAAAAATGAATCTGGATTCACTGTACAAGTATCATCATCGTTCACATAGACACGCATATATCAACATATGATATTACCAGCTGTGGTTTTAAATCTTTAACGACGTTTTTAACGTAACTGAAAGGTAACAACGATGGACTTTAGTCTCGGAAATGTACGTACTTCTATTAACGGCTAGAGACATTTTGTAAATAGATGTCATTTTGTAAATAGATGCCAACAAATGTATCATAAACCGTTCCATCTCTGAGAAGTACACACTACTTGTTGACCTCTACAATAAAGATTACTCAGTATAAGTAGTTTTGATTTTCGTCCTTGTGCTATCGATGAGAGTGTGATGATTGTATAGGCATTCGACAGTCTGCTCATATCATCGGCCAGTTTCATTCTTTCTTGGAAATGTGCAAAGGATAACTCTTTCAACGTATGCTACCGGCCCAACACAGATACTGTGCACTCGTCTGTCTAGATACACTGCATTACACCTCACTATCATACTATTGCAAATTATGTTTATTACTGTTTAGATACACTGCATTACACCTCACTGGCATACTATAGCAAGCGTCTGTCTAGATTCACTGCATTACACCTCACTGTCATATATACACTGAATTACACCTCACTGTCATACTATTGCAAATTAAGTTTATTGCTGTCTATATACACTGAATTACACCTCACTGTCATACTATTGCAAATTAAGTTTACTACTGTCTAGATACACTGAATTACACCTTACGTAAAGAATTACATGTGTTACATGAATTACAATAGTGACTGTGCATGTATCGATTACAAGCTGATTATGTAAAGTTTGTAACATAACTTTCACATGGTACCGTTCATCCAAACCGCGTTATAACATATTCTTAATCCAGAATACAATAAATATATTTTATACATACGTTTCCAGTCTGGAATATCAATTTGTTTGCTAACTGGTAATTACGTATACCGAATAATATTCTACGCAAACTAAAACTAAATCTGATTTATTAGAAAATTCAAATTCAACAGTTTCAATATTAAATTCAAGTAAGAGTAACATGTAAAATTATTTTGGCAATGTCTGAAGAACTTTAATTGCAACACTGTACGTACATAAATACATTTCGTCTAAGTGGTTTTGACCAATATGTATATAATAACACCAACAAATTGTTTCAGATTGTATAATATATATAATAACCACAACAAATTGTTTCAGATTGTATAATATATAAAATAACCATAACAAATTGTTTCAGATTGTATAATATATAAAATAACCATAACAAATTGTTTAAGATTCAATCTGCCTTTCCTTAAGTGTGAATTAATTATACATTTAAATTTTGAAAGCAAAACAGTTCACCAAAGTCATTTCTTAGTTTAGATATTTACAGAGTGAACCGAAATGGCAATGGCCAGAAAATGTTTTACCTTATATTCGTATCAATAAATATTGCATAGTTAGTACTTACAAACGTCGTCCTGTAGATGGGTGTTTATTTGAGTGAATTCATTCTGTTAATTGCAATGATACTTTTGTGTGCGATGCTTTCATATAAAAAACAACAATTTAAAGATAAAGACAATAAATAGAGAGCATCGTGCCTTCTCAATTATTTAATGTTATTACCAAATATTACATGGTTTCTAGATTCTGAAGATAAAACTAATAATACTAATAATAATAATAATAATAATAATAATAATAATAATAATAATGAGGACTTTGTATAACGCCTAATCTTTAGCAGCTCTAAGCGCTTTACAACATCTATAATGATATGACTATAAAACACAAACAAACACCATGAAATTAGACAACATAAAAAATGCTGAAATATGTAAGGTAGGAAACATTATTAGGTCTTTAAGTTTGTTCTTTTTGGTCGAGAAAGGTGAGTTGTAAGAGCGCACTTGAAAGGGATCACAGTGTCTTTGTGTCTAATTTAAATGGGAAATTCATTCCACGGTTATGGGCCCTGGTATACAAAATAATGTTCCCCATATAACTTCGTTTTTATAGTGGGAATAATGAGTATACGATTGTCAGAAGAGGAGCGTAAGTATCTTGATGGTGTGTACACATGGGTGAAGCCAGATAGATATACTTGACTGGAGTCCGTTAGTGAAACGTAGCGCAGAGAATAAAGTTTGTGTTTGATTCTGGATCGAATGGTTAGCCAGTGTAGGGTACAGAGCAGCACCGAGGTGTGCTCTGATTGCAGCTGTATTGTGAACTTTTTGAAGTTTCTTTTGTAGATATTTAGACGAACCAGACACGATTAAGTTACAATAGTCCAGTCTTGAAAGTACTAATGAACACACAAATGTTTTAGTGTCATCAACTGAAAGATATTGGCGAATGGATCTGTCACGTCATAGCTCAGGATATGCAGCCTTGCATATATTCATGACATGTTGGTGCAATGTGAGAGTATTGTCAAAAGTAACACCTAGGTTTCGTACTGACTGTGTGAATTTAATGTTGGTGTTGCTGATATTTATAGTTTGAGGTAAAGCATGTGAATGAGAAAGTATTTTCGTTGTGCTCAACATTGTCTCAGTTTTATCATCATTCATCTGCAGCTTGTTACATGTCATCCATGATTTCACATAAAAATATGCACCTCTCTGCTCCTTGGAGGTAGCATCAACATCAGTTAGATGGAGATACATATATTTGGGTGTCATTAGCATACAATTGGTGAGACACTGGATGATGATATGTGACACTTGATCGCGACTGAGCGTATATAATGAATAGAACAGGTCCACGAGCAGACCTCTATGGAACACCAAACGATAGATCAACTGGGCTGGAGTGTTTTCCTTTTGCAGATACAATTTGCGTCCTGTTGACTAAGTAGGATTTGAAGCACGGTACGGCTGGATTGTGAATGCCAAATACATGCTATAGACGGTAAAGTAATATGTCATGGTCTATTGTGTCAAATGCTGCAGACAAATCAATGAGGGTGAAAACTGTAAAGAGATAAAGTGTTTTCGTTACTAACACACCCCTTGTAAAGTTGAATGTTTAAGGAGTATATCACATTGTACCAAACATGGACTAACAGACTTTATTCTATTATATCACAATGGGTTGCTGGATTTTAAATAAATATCACAATCTGTTATATATATAGCGACAGAGAAATCTAGCTGTTTTGCTAACTTTACTTTTCTTATCTCAGTCTAGTCATCTCAGACCAATCGTCTCAGTCATAGTGTCCACGCGCTGAGAACTACTTTTAACAAAAGAAACCCTTCTAGTCTTCTGCTGTACAATAGTTGTTTTCAAGTAAAACAACAACAACAGCAAAAACGACAACAAATAATATATAACCAAAACATAGCTACTTAAGGCCAATCTGTCTTAAAAACACACCAAAACAAAAACATTTTCATAGAGACAAATACACACACGCATACTATTTCGAGGTTTTAATATTATGTTAGTTCGTTCTAACTAGCATGGTCAAGTTTATCCTAATCCTATATACAAGACTAGCTCAGTACATTTTTAGAACATTAAATGTATCTAAAGCAACTGAACTAGTTGTAAACACTTCGCGTGAAACATAGTATATACTGTTAGCTACATTTAATGAAGCTGACCTGAAAATTTACTGTGCTACAGATAGGATAAAATTCTCAATGGTGTGTGAAATGAACTGTCAGAAAACACTGATCCATGCACATAAGACTATATACCTATACACTTAATAGCATCCCAACTCTCTAAACAACAACGGAAAACTTAGCAATATCCAGAAATGTGTTATGTCAAACATGCTCTGTTATAATTTTGTTAAGCATCTCCGTTGTGCAACAGCTGAATAAACCTGCAATATTTATTGACAAATAATACACTTACCAGCCAGAAGGAATCTTTTATCCCTCAACACACTAATCTATACACACATTTCACTGTATCACTTGCCATATTTCCAAGACAGAAATATAAATTTTCAAAGAATCCGTGAACTTGAAAGTTTATCACATGGTTATCCTCTAGGGTCCGCATATTTGGATTAAAATTTAAGTGAACCGGCCACGAAGGGTCATAATTGGAGGTTGACGAGGGTCTTTGACACGGGAGAGTGGGGTACTCAAAATTGGAAATGATGAAAGGAAACAGTTTCTTTCTAATAAATTATCACTATTTATTGTTAATTTCATATAACATCCATATATTAAATCTGATAATACCTCATTACTATGCGACGTTTTATGTTGTTATTTTTCTTTGCTAACGCGTATGAACTGTGTACTTCGGACGCAACGGTCACACCACAGCTCTCAATAGCATATTTGTATTCATGCGCCACATGTAAACATTTCAACGTGAACACTACTAAAGAGGGGGGGATAAATTTAAAGGATAATATTGGGTGAGAAAAATAATCTACGTAGGGGTTTGGACCGAGACAATGAAATCCCAGCCGCGGGGTTACTTTATATGTCGCCCCACTCGGACAAGCCTCATGGGGAGACCAATAATATAACCCCTAGGCTGGGATTTCATTGTCTCGGTCCAAACTCCAACATAGATTCTATATATATATATATATATATATATATATATATATATATATATATATATATATATATATATATATATATATATATATGCCCTGTACAAAGCTATGAGTATCTCACAGATGATGTTTTATGTTCTCTTAACGATATCGTTACTGTGACTCTGCTCTGTATATATATATATATATATATATATATATATATATATATATATATATATATATATATATATATATATATATAAACTAAAATTGTGTGAAAATTTCCCTTGCATGACAGCCTACATAAACAATATACTGGAGTATCAAATTATTACGAATATGAAGAAAAAAATGTTCGGAATGTGTTGATTGCTCCATTTTAAAATGCGTATGTGCTGTTGTAAATTATACAAACTTTTTGCAAACTTTGTTTCATCATACAGCTTTCCACAATATTTAATTGAAAGTGGTATGCAGAGTAAAGAAATAAAACTCAAGTAGAATGGTCATTAAAAGGAAAAAGTAAATTCCCTTATCCTCGGTAGGTTGTGTCAGTCAATAATTTATTCCACATGCAGAGCCATTAATGTAAGTTTATATCAACAAGGCTGTCATTATCAACAATCAAAACAATTCGCTATGACGTCGTTTATGAGATTTATTATGTTGGCCATAAAACAGATGCCCTTGTGTGTATGATGGATGGATGGATGGATGGAATTAGAGGGATGGATGCGATTGTATGCACAAAACAGTATTATTTTATACTAGAGCTTATATAAGAATACTTGCAACCTCTTATATACAAGAGGCAAATACTTTGCACATGATATACCCTTTAATGATTATGTACAGGCTAATACAAATCTGCATAGTAATTGTGCTTAATAACTTACGGAACTCACTAGTCAGCACAGTAATCCACTGAATTATATTATATTCAGTCATGTATGATTTATTACACAAAGCGCATGATTTATGTAACATGTATTCTTTTATTTATTACACGTTTCATGAAAAATGCAGTAATTTGCATTTTGGTTTCACAGTAATTGTTCATATAGGTCAAAGTTGACTGAATAAAACCCGTGTTGTAACATTGAAGGTACAAATTGTTAATAACCCGTGTTGTAACATTGATGGTACGAATTGTTAATAACCGCTCATAAAATAATAAATGCAACTTTAAAACTTTACTCGTCTAACAACATACGAACAAATTGTTTAAATAGTTTTTAAGTTATTACTTGTTACAAGGTACTCAAAGTAAGAGGTAAAGAAATGTCAAATTGAACACCGGACATACTGATACCCAAATGGCGAATATACTAGACTTTTACACAGCAGTGTAAGCAAACGTTTGTTTTCATTTGAATTTCCCAACAGTTCACAGCTCGTAACTAGGTTTGAAAATACGAGGTCTCTCTCTACGAGCACAAACTGTGTTCTTACTTTGGGAGAAAGAGAAACATAAATATAAATTTAAGTAATGAAATATTTTAAGTAAAGAATTATGCTAACTTGTCTATTAGTACTTTGTCAAATATCCTTTAGAATATGTTATACCTTGGACTATACTGATATAAACTTATTATTTGCAAAGTAGGTACTGACTACCAATTCGAAACTTCCAGGTATGTTCACATATGTGCTCTGCAAGAGGCCTTACAGAAAATTATTGCGACTGTCGGTCTGCCACTTAAGAGTCCTCAACGACTAATTGGAAAGGTATCTGACGTCTTAACAAACAATTCCTTTTGTAAAGTGTTTTGTGAGAATCGTTTGTAAAATCCACAAGTATTTCTCTGCGCTCCTTTATACAATGCAGTCCGAGGATCTTGACGACTTTTGCCGTTTCGTTACATATGCTTAGTCATTTGCATCGTTTGATATTAGTTTATATACGGTACCTAGCAGACACCGTTCTGACATTTAATGATTCACATCAGATCTCCAACTTTATATGCGAAGATCTGAGAGCGACTGCTTAGGGGTCGTGATCTTGTAACCTCTATTATTACTATAATCTATACTTGTATCCTCTTGCAGAGCACATACTTGAACATACCTGGAAGTTTCGAATTGGTAGTCAGTACCAACCTACAGTGGAATCACTGATTAGACGTGCTAGGCTTCGCTGGTTTGGCCATGTCTGCCGAATAGAAGAGAGGCGTCTACCGTATCGAGCCCTGTGGCGCACCAGACCGGAAACCTGGAAGGTCTCAAGAAATGCACCTAAGAAAACCTGGATCCAACAAGTGGAAAAAGACCTGGCGAATTATGGCATCACCTCGGCACATGCCAGAAAAAATGCTACGCGGGACCGAAAATGGTGGAGAGAAATAATTGACTTCATCTGCACGGGCAATTTTCGAGCAACTGCGACCACGCTGATTGGATGGAAACTAAGGGATCAAATTGAATTGAATTGAATATGCTTGTATCAACCAATCAATTGAATTCTTATATCTTCGCGAATGGTGACTGATGAAAGTAGATGAAGAGCATGAATGTATACCGAACGACTTCTTCAATTTCATGTTTTTGAATTTTGCATTTCCAATGGCTAATTCAAAGTCAATAACACAGAAGTGATCGTCGTCAGATCTAACTGTAAGACAACAAAGATCTGATTTTAATCAGATTGGCTGCTACATATCGTCAGCTAATCAAAACGATAATAGTATTAGGAAGACGTGCACATAAAGCTAAAATTAAATTTTTGAATATGTTGACTCAGTTTTCCTGGGTAAAGAGGAAGTCACAAGGCAAAATGGTTTGATATATGTTATGCTCTTCCTCGTCATGCACGGGAACGTTCGGGTGTCACTTGATGAATAGAAAAACTCACGTGCCTCTACATGTACTGGATTCCACGTGTCATACAGCCATCAAAATTGTGTTTCTCAATATACCGAGTACATTTCACTTGTTTCTTTTTATATAGCAAATTTCACATTTCCACATATGTGTCCAATGTTACCTGTTTCTTTATGCATAACAAATTGTACGTGTACATAGGTATGTCTAATTTCATTTGTTTTTGTATGCCTAGCATATTTCGTATTTCTAAATTGATAACCACGTTATATTCTTTGTTACTTGTGTTTCACATTATATGTGTCTCTACAAGTAGCGCGGATATCGTGTGTCTGTAGATGCCTTGAGAATATCATATGTTTTAACATCCTGGTAAGTTGCCATGATATGGTGTGTCTGAAGATGCCTTGATAATATCATATGTTTTAACATCCGTGGCAAAGTTGCCATGATATGTAATACCTTAATAACGATGTTCATTTCGGTTTTTGCTATGCGTTTAGAAGTGCTGCTTAGTTTTGTGACTAAGGTGCCTAGAAACAATTGTGTACATCCATTGACTAATGATTATCATCCCGATCTGAGATAAGTGGGTCTTAGCTGGGCATTGTTCCACATCGTACTTTATGTTTAATGCGTCATCTTTTAAAACGAAATACTGATGGCAATATGCATGGCTACACAGCTGCGCGATATGGTAGATAACAATACGATCATTATGCAATCAGGTTTACATGCAATCGTTTAACAAATATATAGGGATGTCTCACGGTGAAGTTTAACGTCTCCAACGTGATCATGATGTGTCATAAATCTGGATCGGGACCCGTGGATAAATAACAACTTTTTTACGTGATAATAGGTTTTATTTCCTCATACTAACATATTTTACTTTGAGACTCTACTTGATACAGCAGCGAAAGAATAAATGTCAGATCAAAAACACTTCACTGATTTGACGTATCTTCTTAACCTTTTAACACTCGTTTTATACGAGTTTCTTCCCTTATATTTATGATCTATTAAAATAGTTAGTATGTGTTTAACTAATAGTTACATTTCGTAAATATAAACTGAAAAACCATGTCTGAAACAAAGTCATTATGATGGTTTCGGTTTCAATTTAAAGAACTTCTTGCCATTGATTACGGCACGCATGTCATACATAAAATTTATCGAAACATAAACGTGTCTCACTTAGCCAAAAACTTAATACAGACAAGATTCTGTGTAATTTATGAAGATAAGACAATCAAACATATTTGTGATGGTAAACACTCTCATGATTCAAATACCGCAGTGACTTGAAAAATATCAACATCGAAAGAATATATATATATATATATATATATATATATATATATATATATATATATATATATATATATATATATATATATATATATATAAAGTTAGCACAAACATATATTAAATCTGACAAAACAGACTGGTTCTCGTGTCTCACCTGTGCCGCGTCATATTACACATTTTATCGACGGAGTAATGAAACTATTTTGAACTTCTTTTATGTTTAAATCTATGATTGACCTCCTTAGGCATGTAATACTGAGACTGCTATATACTATATAATCATCTCGTTTATATATATATATATATATATATATATATATATATATATATATATATATATATATATATATATATATATATATATATATATATATATATATATATATTACGATAGCATAAACGTTTCATTTCTTTGAATTTATATTACATATTTTAATAAATATATCACTCACATACACATGCAAACATACATAATGATAATCAGATCGAAACATATTATGTCAACCTGAAGCACTACAGACAGACAGATAGATATATCAGGCTAAACATTATGCATAAAGCAGGCAATTAATGAGCTAACATTCGCTTACATGGATCCATACCGCTGATTTACTTCTTCCAGTCATCAATGCTACGACTGAAAATGAAAAATAGAAATAGTGTGCGAAAATGATCATCCATTGCACAACAAAACACGTCTTGATTGAAATTAGCTACACAGTTTTATGTAAGATGTTCAGTTAATATTTTGATGACGCAGACTGCTTCACTTGTTTTGTATACACCAGCGTCAAGTCTTGTTGCCTGTTGTTGGCTGTTTCGATTATATCAATATATATAGTGCTGTACGGATCCCAGACCGAAGAACCGTACTCTAACACGGATCTGTCTAGTGCTAGATACATGTTATCCATATGTCAGTAGACAATGTCCGATGTTTCTTTGTATAAATGCATATTTAGTAATTGCTTTTTGTTCTGTATGATAATATGCGATTCCCACTTGAAGTCCTTAGACACTGTTAGTCCAAGACTTGTAGAATGTGGTTTTTTAAGGTGTGGCAGTGAGATGAGTTTGTTAATTAACTGGTTAGACGCATGAGGTAGCATTTAGTGACATTGAAAGTAATTTCACAAGCAATGTATTGCATTGTTACGCTATCCTGAACAGAATAATCTAAGTTAAATATAGTTGCCCGCGAACATATTTGTAAATGAAAATGAATGCATGTGGGCTCCATTTCTACCACATTATAATTATAATTTTGGTTTCGAATAGATAGAGTTATTTAAAGAGCGGAAATGGAAAATGTTCGAAATTGGGGAATATTTTGTTTTTAAAGCATACCTTAAGATTTCACAAGTATATAGTGGCATATGATTATCGCAAATCTATATTAATGCATTAAGACTGTTAACGTTTGCAGTTAATCATTTCAAGCATAATATACAATGCTCCTAAACTGATCAACTTTATATCTCACACTTTCGATGTTTAAATTAGTTCCATCCCTACCACTGGCTGTTTAATGTTGACTTTGATGTATCGTGTAGTTGTGACATGTTTATTTCACCAGGACAAACTTGAATTCAGCGATAACGGGGTTCAAGGTATGAGTGATCAAAATTAGTACTTTTCCTATCAATATTTTAGGGTTTATTTATGGTCCCAATACAATGTGTGCCGCACTCCTTTGATAATATTTGTGTTTAATATGTAAACAAGATAACTCAGATATTATCATTGGAAACATTTACTTTCTACTTCAAGTCTCCGTAATTGCAAGATTATAAATTATCCAAATATATGAACATATTCTACGTTATATTTAAAACAGTAAACGTTCGGATTTGAATGTATATACAATTAATAAAACATTATTTCCAATAATATCGAAAGAGTTCACCCTCTTCATATGATTATATATTTTATGGAGATAAAACGTGACTGTTATATACAGAGTTAGTGAATATTGTAAACGCAAGTTTCTATATATAGACATTCTGCACAACTGGTGCATTAGAGACAGACTCAAACGTCTGATGCCTCGTAATTGCATTCAAGGATAAACATGGTTTGTATTCGGATAACTATGCTAATACATGTATTTGTATAAATGTGACACTGCAGTTTTTAAATTACAACTGGAAAACCAAAGAGAACATTTTAGCATGAAACAAATGTAAAGCCTGATTAAACAAGTCAGTCAAATTGTTTTTTAATGTTTAGCTCTGAACATATATTTCATGAAAGACAGGTCACATCAAACGTATCAGCATTTCTTGACAGTACAAATAAAAAAATACAATTATAATCATTTGACAGAGCATGTGGCTTTAACTTGTTCTGTTATTTCAAACACATTTCAACGATAATTGATAATGCATTAATGTAGGTCTTGTTAATGATCAAATGAAAGTTTACATTTTTTCCCAGAAACATTTGTTCGTTCTGAAGATCAGATCAAGAAATATTGTAAACTTATTGTTCTTTCTTTGTTTACAAAATAATTCAAACACATCTAGCGATATATTACTGTGTCATGTCAGAGAACATTTATTGCGTGCATTAATTTGACGATTTATATAAATTAATGCAATTTAAAATTATGATGCTACTAAAAATATCCTTATAACTTTGCAAATATTGCAGAATCTTCCAGAATTTTATATTTTACAGCCACAAGAATTTTGAAAGATTTTAATTTCGTATGTCAAATGATCAAACCATGTGGATATTAAATACTTAAACAGAAAAAATTATGTTCCTTTACTGCTTTAAATTTAAGATTTCTCACGACTTCCTACCGGATCTTGATCGAAGTTGTATTTATATTTTTATGTAAAAATATGTTTTCATACTTTGTTTATTTTGTATATATTGTCAGATGTTGATCAGATTTCTCTTCACAGTGCAGTCTAAAATATTATTCGAGTTGTATTTGCAAATCGAACAACACGCTTCCTATCTCTCTTGAGAGCATTTGGGTTGGACTTCCAAACCAGATGCCTTGAACTGTCATGTTTACATTGTTCTTCGCGTGTATTAAATGTCATCCATGAATCCAAATGTGTTGATGGATAAATTTTACTCTGGTTTCAAATTACTTAAATGATATTAGAAAGTGGTTAATATGGTGTTTCATAAACAATATTTGTCATATACGTCTCAAATGTGTGTTTAATTGATGTGTTCGATTATTACTATTGACTGACACATCGAACGTGTTATAATTTATATTGAAGCTTAAATTATGTAAGTTAGTTTTGTGATAAGTGAACATTACATACACACACAGGCACACAAAATCTCTCTCTCTCTCTCTCTCTCTCTCTCTCTCTTGATGCATGTATGTATGTATGTATGTATGTATGTATGTATGTATGTATGTATGTATGTATGTATGTATGTATGTATGTATGTATGTATGCATGCATGCATGCATGCATGTATGTATGTATGTATGTACGTACGTATGCATGGATGGATGAATGTGTCGACCTCTCCGGTGACCGAAATGGTTAGGGCGTTAGCCTCGATATCAGATGATCGTCGTCTGAATTGTACCAAAGACTTATAAAAATATTACTAGCAGGTGCCTGACTTGGCATTCTGCATTAAGAGATTACTTTTAAAACTGGTCAGAGTGGTTTCAGGTGGTACATGATGCAACATATCTGCGGCATGATTGTTTAGTGCTTGACATCACTATGAACTGCCACAATGCAGACATACACACACGCACATACGCACACAAACATTAATAGTTTCAAAATTCATTAATTATATATATATATATATATATATATATATATATATATATATATATATATATATATATATATATATATGTAATTAGAACGCCTGATTTGGGAGTTTATGAATTCTGAGTTTAATTATTTACCACGCACACCTTCTTACTGATACATGTTTTATAAATTATGATGTTTTACCTAATGTTGTATTACATATAATAATATACGTATATATTTCTGCGTTTGACTAAGTCAAGATTGACATATTGCATTTCAGTATTAACAGAGAGAACTAAACATTACCTAACCCTATTGTGTGAATAAGCCACGCATGTTACCACTGATTTCTGCCTTGACTTTTGAATAAAATCAAAGGATGTATGAATATCATTCTCCTAGTTTAAATTATTACAACATTATGCTACCCCACTAACCAAATTGTTGTACGGAAATTATATTTATTGTACAATAGTTACGATAATAAAAACATTACGAAATAACAAAGCGAGATAACTCTTTAAGCACTATCTACCGGAAATATATGACTTACACATGTATCTCCTTTAACAATACTTAAATTGTAGCTTTCATTTATAATACTTTGAAAAAGCCGATCTGATAATATTATCTGGGACAAAATGTACAGAACGCCTGCAAATATCGAAATATGTAGCAGCTGCATACTTCAAAAGAAATATTATTTCTTCGCCTGTCTCTGTATTTGTAGATACATCTGATCTTGCACTATTATCATTATAACCAATAATTCCAAATTTGGTATTCTGACTGAAAGTCTTAAATGCTTAAAATGAAATGTATTACAATTTAAATTTGAAATCGCTTCTGCATAAATTAGGTAAATGTTTAACTAAATTATAATCATTACTTAAAATGACTTAAAAGAAATTTATAACACTATCTTCCCCTTCTGTGACTCGATTGTATCCATGTAGTATATTTGTACCAACGTATATATATATATATATATATATATATATATATATATATATATATATATATATATATATATCAAAGCTTCCATCGTTTGAAAACTTCTACATATAACTATTTGATCTTTTATACTTGATAGCATAGTTGCAAACATATTTCTTTCGCTCAATAATGTTTTCTTTATTGTGTAATTAAAACTTCTACCATCTGAAAACCTCTCTACTTTATTACTCTGCTTGCTAATATAATTTAATTGGTGCTCTTTTGTCGGCGCTCTTTTGGTATTGAGCTCTTTTGTCTTGCGCTCATTTATCGGCGCTCTTTTGTCGGCGCGCTTTTGTTGTGCGCTCTTTTGTCGGGTCTCCCGTATTTTTAATGTGTATAATGTTCTAAATGATCCAAGCACGTATGCTTCCAATAAAGCACTTTTTAAACGATGACATCATCATCATGAATCAAACAATTCTTGGTGCCGATACAAACAGAACAGACATTCTAATAAATGTCCAGAATTTTGTTTTCTTCAGTTGTTTCCATAGGTTACCAAAATTGGTTTTTCAAGATATTGTATATTTAGGTACAGAGTAAATCTGTTTTATTCACCAAACTGTTGAAACGAGTAAGATGTTCCACAGTATATATTGCTTTTATTTGTTTGTTTGGTATCTCAAGGGATAGTGAATTTATTATTTCATAAATTGTTCTTGTGCGGATGATGGAGATACCTCTCACGGAAAGAACAAAGAACAGAAACGCTATCTTGTAATTAAATCTATCTACAATCAGAGAAAAAGTTAAAGACGCGATATAAATATAGAGAACACCTTTTAATATTGGCATTTGTTTCACATACATTATGTACACATTTGTGTTTGCATGTTCCCCAACTTGTTTTGCTATACCTTTTGTTTAAAATTAACCTATGTGAGTATAACAGCAAGGAGATAATTTGCTCTCTCTCTCTCTCTCTCTCTCTCTCTCTCTCTCTCTCTCTCTCTCTCTCTCTCTCTCTCAAGCATTGTTTGTTTGGTTGCATGTTTTCAAAGCACAATCCTATACCTCCTGCTGACAGAACCTGTGCAGGAATGGTATTATAGATTAAGCTCATGCGACAGACGTGAATTTGCATAACATCCCCATAACCACTGATTCACTCTTGTATTAATTCATACAAACAGTCTTGTAAAATAATGACTTTGTCTGATCAGTATTTTAAGAGAAATCATCATGTATTTTTCATGTTCACTTTTATTGCATACCCATTTAATCGTACACGGCTGATAAGGAGTTTCATACAGATGTTTAATCCGTGCTTCCACATCTCACACAAATCTTGAATCTATATGTATTGTTACGTATATTTGATTTAAATCAATTATGTTTAAATGTCAGATCCAAATTTGTCATATTGGGTTTAAAATTCATTAATTCGGAGATATCTATTCTGGAAAATTCAGACTGACCTAGACTCTACTTGTAAACAACAGGGTTGACCTCATTTCTGACCCTGCTTCAGAGAGTGTCAACAAGCTTCTAAAACGATTGGCTAAATCCAAGGACATTTTTTATATTTAGTTCCTGGGTATGAGAGGTGGGTGATTTTTTCTTCTGGGTCATTCCATTCGTACGTGTTTTTATGATCGTACGTTCTTTCTGTGACTTTCTGGAAAATCGCGCGATCCCTTGTTTACGTAAAAACAGGTATTTAAATTATTGTTTGGGAGAGAACAATTCAGTAGAATCTCTGGGCTTTAAATTAATAGTTGTGTTTTGAGTTATATTGGAAACTATTTCAATTCGTTGGAGCAAGAGGAATTATTTTATTTATCTGGAAAAGAATATGTGCTCATAGATTTTCATTTTAATTATTATAAAAACAAGAACTGACTAAATCACGTGATATCGTCGTCCATATTGGATTACATCGTCACGATTTGAATCTGGAACTATTAGGACATTTATTTATCAGGACTCTTGCAATTCCATTAGTGGATTATTTTTGTGAATTCTATATTGGATTATTTTTGGACTTGATTCTCTAAAACCGTAAGTTTATTTATGTTCTCTTATAAAACATTTGTACTTAATAAATTCATTGCTAAAGTTTTACAAGCTTGTTAGTTTTCACTCTTTCTGTGTTGCTGCTTATTCGAGCCTAAGCACGTAACAGTATAACTTAAATTATGCAATAATATTCAACATATATAATATCGGGATTTATTAATTGCTCTCATTTGAAATTGTTGTGTTATCATTCGAAGCTGTCATCATACGTTTCTATTTGACGAAGGGTTGTCATCTTGCATATACATAGCCGAAGTCGCCGGTGCGGTTAATAGTAGAGTAATCTACGTAGCGACTAGGAGCTAATCATTATTTCACAAATTATAACGCAGAAAAATCTGATTTAATTGCGGTTACAGAATGCTTGACGAAGAGTTCTCAAATTTGACATCAAACGTGACAGAGGGGTGTTACGTATATTTGATTTAAGTCATTTATTTTTATTTTTAATTGTTTCTTTGCCAGATTCAAATTTGACATTTTTAAGTTTAAGATTCATTCATTGGGAGATATTTTTTCAAAACGTTGGATGACCTGTATTTTACAAATAAACACCAAATGTTGATCTCATTTTCTGAGCTGGCTTCAGAGTTGTAAACAAGCTTTTAAAATGATTGGTTTTATTCCAAGGACATTATGGAGCTTTCTTATAACTATCTTTCTATTTTTAGTTCTTGAGAGTAAAAATAACTGATTCTCATCTGGGTCATACGGTGTGTACGAGATTTCTTGAACGTAAATTTGTTCAAAAGATTCTAGAAGATCATGTGACCCCTTCCTTGTTTACGTCAAAACAAGTTTATAAATTATGTTTTGGAGCGAACTATTTAGTAGAAGTTGGGCTGTTAGAATATTAAGTTGTATTGTTTTGAGTTATTTTAAATTAGCTTGTACTGGAAATTATTTCAATTCGTTTGGATCAAGAGGATTTATTTTGTTTTTTATCTGGAAAACAATTGTGCTCATTGAATTTCACAAGACCAGAACTGACTTCATCACGTGACATCGTCTTCCATCTTGGATGCTTCACTAAGATTCGAACTGGGAATTATTAGGACATTTTATTACCAGGACTTTTGCAATTCCACTAGTGGATTATATTTTGAATTATTTTTGGATTAATTTTGGAATTGATTCTTAAAACCGTAAGTTTATTTTTTCTTTTCTGGAAAATATTTGTGCTCAATATATTCTTTATTAAGTTTTTACAAGCTTGTTATTTTCACTCTTTCTATGTTACTGTTTATTCGAGCCTAAGCACGTAACATAGAAATTAGGACCTCGTCCGGATTGGGATCAATTGGAATTTGGCTAGAATTTATTTTTAGAACATTTTTGTTTTAAATTTGAATTCCCCTAGTTTTTGAATTTTTTTAAATCTTTAGTGAGATTGACAGGCTTGTATTAAAATGACATCTAAAGTAGAAATATTTCTTTCTAATCTTACTCAGGAGCAATTAGATCATTTCAAAAAATTATGAGTTGATTCAACTTGCCAGATAATATGATCTTTCTGAAGTCGAGGCTTCATTAACGAAACGAGATATCAAAAAGATTTTGGTCCAATATTTGGTAGAAAAGAATGTTTTGGAAAAGAGTGCATTGATTTCGGTCAGTAAGTCTGCATCAGACTCTCACATTAAAATAAAAGAATTAGAATTAAAGTTCAAGATGGAATTAGAGTTGAAGAAGCTGGAATTTCAAAAAAGGGAGAACGAAAGACAATTACAATATGAAAAAGAGGAGAGAGAGAGAGATAGAAAAGGGAGAAAGAAGAACAGTTACAATATGACAAAGAGGAGGGAGAGACAGGAAAGGGATAAAGAAAAACAATTACAATATGACAACGAGGAGAAAGAAAGACAATTTGAATTACAAAAAGAGCAGATGCACTTTCGGTTACAAGAAAAACAAATTGATAAAGAGAGAGAGAGAGAGAGAGAGAGAGAGAGAAGGAAGAAAGGGAATATCAATGTAAAATGAAAAAAATAGAGATGGCAAGTGAAAAACACCTTCATACTTCAAATCCAAATGTATGTTTTGATTTAGCAAGGAATATTAGATTAGTGCCCCCTTTCAGAGAAAAAGAAGTAGACACATACTTCATTCCTTTTTTAAAAAGAAATTTAAAGCGGCCAATGGAGCATTGGACTCAGTTATTGCAATGTGTACTCACTGGTAAGTCTATTGAGATTTACACTTCACTGTCTGTTCACCAAAGTGGTGACTATGATGTTGTTAAAGAATGCATTCTAAGGGGTTATGAGTTAGTCCTTGAAGCTTATCGGCAAAAATTCAGAAATTACAGAAAAGAAGCTGGACAAACTCACGTCGAATATGCTAGAGATAGTGCTTAGCCAAGAAAGTCGAACAAGATTATCAAAATCTCAAGCAAATGATATTAATTGCAGAATTCAAAAACTGTGTCCATAGTGACGTTAAGTCTTATCTTGATGAGCATAGGATTGAAACCTTGGAGAATGCTGCTCGAGTTACTCACGAATATTCTTTGACACATAAAGTTCCTTTTGTTAACAAAACTTCTACTCAACAGTCTTCTGGCACAAATGTATTTCAGCTTCATACCAGCCCTTTTAAAACTCAAACTAGCACAACTTTCAAAACTCAAACTTCAGAGAAGCTTGATTCTAGATTCTTGTCTCTTCCGACGTGTACCTATTCCAAGAAAAAAGTACACGTTATTTCTGATTGCTACAAATTGAAAAATAGGCATCAGAATCAAGACAGACCTGTTCCAAATGCTCTTATTTCTATAAAGTCAAGGTCACGGTCATGTATTGAAAGCAATACATTTGTTGGGTCTAATAAATCGCAGTCTGATTTTATTATGGAGAATTATGAACCATTCATATCGAAGGGTTCTATATCACTCTTGGGTGATTCAGCCAATCCCACCCCTATTAAAATTTTAACGGACACAGGAGCTTCTCAGAGTATTTATTGTCAGGTGCTTTGCCTTTTTCTGAGAAGTCTTCTTCTAATGAAAGTGTTCTTATTCAGGGAGTAGAGTGCGGCTTTGTTAATGTTCCTCTCCATGGTGTAAATTTGTCATCAGACTTAGTGTCAGGACATGTGACAGTCGGAACAGTCTCGGTTTAACCCGTTGAGGGCATTCATTTATTGCTAGGCAACGACTTAGCTGGAGACAAGGTTCGTTAATCCACTTGTAACTTACAAGCCTGATTTGGATCAGAAAGTTGATCCAATTGAAAGAGAATTCCCTGATATATTTCAAGCTTGTGCAATTACCAGAGCTATGGAAAAGAAAGCTCTTGATAATGATGTTGATGAAGTCAGTATTCCTTTATCTGACATATGTATAGGTCAGGCTATTGATGAGGTCACTTTAACTTCTTGTTTGGATCAATCATAAGGTATTGATCATAGTGATCCTCTTTTAACAACTCATTCTCTTTATTCTAATCATGGTAATAAACGACAGTCACTTGTCGTCGAAGAGGGCAAAGATCCTGAGATCTCCTGTTTGTTTCAAAGGGCCATATGTGAGACTGCATCCACTGAAGTTCCTGTCTGTTATTTCATTAAAAATGGAATTCTTATGAGAAAATGGAGACCTCCCGCGGTACCTGCTGGTGATGAGTGGTCGGTGAACTATCAAATAGTAGTTCCAAAAACTTACAGACAGGAAATACTTAATCTGGCCAATGTAACTCCTTTGGCTGGTCATTTAGGGATTGATAAAACTAATGACAAGATCTTGACTCACTTCTATTTGCCAAAAATCAAAAGTGATGTTGCCAAATACTGTAAATCTTGTCATACTTTTCAAATGGTAGGAAAACCCAATCAGAAGATACCTAAGGCTTATCTACAACCTATTCCTGCCTTTGACGAACCATTTAATAGAATTATGGTAAATTGTGTAGGTCGCTTAGGCAAGACCAAGTCTGGTAACTAATACCTGTTGACCATTATGTGTGCGTCAACAAGGTTTCCAGAGGCAATTCCGTTGAGGAATATAAAATCTAAAACAATAGTAAATGCTTTGATGAATTTTTTTACTCAGTATGGCCTTCCCAAATCTATTCAGTCTGATTAAGGTTCAAACTTCATGTCTGGAATTTTCAAACAAGTAATGTATGAATTGGGCATTCTGCAATTCAAATCTTCTGCCTATCTCCCTGAGAGTCAAGGAGCATTAGAAAGATTCCATCAGACTTTGAAAATATGATCCGAGCTTATTGTTTTGATACGGATAAAGATTGGGATGAAGTCATTCATTTGCTATTGTTTACTGTTAGAGAATCAGTTCAAGAATCTTTAGGCTTCATTCCCTTTGAACTGGTTTTGGACACACTGTGCGTGGACCATTGAAGTTATTGAAAGAGAAACTTCTCTCTAATGAAGATACTGTGATCAATCTTCTTGATTATGTTTCCGATTTTAGATACAAATTGTCAAAGGCTTGTGAGGTCGCAAGAACAAATCTGCACTCTGCTCAATCTAAAAATGAAATCAAGATATGATAAAAAATATAATCGAAGGAAAGGAGTTTTCAGCCTGGTGATAGAATCCTGGCTCTCTTACCAATGCCACAAAGTCCTCTTCAGGCCAAATATTATGGTCCCTAAACAGTTGACAGGAAAATTAATTGACTTAAATTACATCATAAATACTCCTGGGAGGCGCAAACAAAAACAACTCTGCCATTTAAACATGTTAAAAGAGTATATTGAAAGAGATAGCCATGTTAAACATGTAATTAATTTAGTTTTACCTTTCCCACTCAGTGAAGGAATATCATCAGATTCTACTGATATTGAAATTTGTAATTCAGAAATTACAAAAGATCTAGACCAGAAACTTTCACATTTGCCTGTATTGATAAATCTTCTGTAAAGCGAATATGTATTGGTCGTTAAATCCCTTACAAAACACTTACATATCCAAACATGTCCAAACGGATGGATTTAGTGTATCAAATATTTATAAAATATAAGTTTTATATACATTAGTTTCCAATCTATGCACTAGAAAGGCAATGTATCTTACGTCGAATATGGACCCGTTGAAGCGAGTTTTGAGTGGAATGTATCTGAAATTCAGTTGCTTAATTGTGTGTTTTAAGGTCCATCAAAATATTATCCGCTTGCCTGGATGTAATTAATCGTGTTGCGATCACTGGGAAAAATACAACTGTGTCTTCCGTCTAAACATTAAAAGTGTTACTCTCAATGATCGCAAACTAATTTATGAATTAAATATGTGATAATAATCAAAAGCTACAACCATTCATTAATCAATCCGTTTATTCTTTACTCCATCCATCTAAGTTTTTATAGATTCGAAAGGTACACGACTATACCATCACGCACCAGAACATCGAGAAGAGAGAGATACTTTACGAAATCAACAGCAACTGCCTTTCTTATTCACTGCTCCATTCTGTTTTTAAGAATTAAAGTTAACACAACAATTCCTTACCTCAAATTTCCATTAGAAAGTTCCATAAGAACTGTGTTTACTTTTTTGAAAGAAACTTATTACATAGCTACAATTTGTCTGTGCTTTTAGATTATATATTAAGATCATTATTGATTGGGAAAAAAAAGAATGTTTACAGAGATTGATTTATAACATCGTGACAAACTAGGAATATTCTAAAAGCAAGATGTTTATGAATTTGAAGGAGAAAATGACCTTTATCGTAGCTTTGTTATTATGTTCTATGCTTTCAAATAGACCTACAATTGTAAACACAATCTTCAATCCTAATCTAAGAATCATTTTCCTGTTGTTTTCCGTTAAGTTATTAATTGGAATTCATATATGCTCTGACATTAAACCAGTATCTTCAAATCATTCCGAATAATTTTCAACAAAATATATTAGATACATCAATAACTGTCGGCACATTCAAGGTTATTATTATTATTATTATTATTATTATTATTATTAGTAGTAGTAGTAGTAGTAGTAGTAGTAGTAGTAGTAGTAGTAGTATAAATTCCAATATTTGATATACTATTTGGGATTTAATACACATTACTCAACGTTCTCTTCACATTTTCTCTTGTATTTTTGGGAAATAAATTAATTATTGCATTTTACAACTTTTTTGTAGTTTACTCTTTTTTTTACTCCGTTTAAGACTATATAGTTCTAATATAAAATTGAGGGTACTATACGGTATAAAAATGACGCCATCCCCACGAAGAAAAAAAAACAAACAAAAAGAAAATAAAATTAACAAAAAGCAAATAAAATTAACAGTGCATTTCAAATTTAAATTGCCTATGTTTCGGAATTTCCTTAGTCCATGGAAGTTTGATTTCATAAATTTTATTAATCTTTTGTGAAACCAAGAAGCTTTCACAATGCCATTTGAAGTGGAGAATTTAATTTACAGTTCTACGAATTAAAGGTTAGAGTCCTTGAACAATGACGATTTCCTTGAGCTTGCATGATATTATGACCTTTATGAAGCTTTTATGTTTTATGAAGCATGAAGTAACTTAATATTTTAGTGTTATATTTGGTTGGAAATAATTTTTATCCTACTGGAAATATGACACATTACAGTTTTAAAACAATATTAATGGAAACATAGTTACACATTTCAACGTAAACAATGAAATGATGGTTAAAAACAAGGAAATACAAATGGAGAGACCGTCAAAGATGCAAATACAGAAGGCAGAAAAAAGAAATATAATTGCAGTAAAGAAGACAGAAGGCAAATGAGAAGCAGGTCAAATGCAATCCAAATGCAGTCGAAAAAAGATTTTAAAATACAGATGAAGACAGAAAATTACAAGAAGAAAAGGATCTTATCTTTCATGCTTTGATGTTGCTAGAAATATTAGATTTGTGTACATTTTAAAAAAAAATATGTTTTCCGCACGTCGATAGAAAACTGAAAACTGGCAATGACCAAGATAAACTTGGACTTTATTTTATTACATTATTTTATTCGCAAAGCTCGTGAAGACTTACTTAGCTATCGAAACAAAAATATGCAAATCTTAATCTTGCACAACCTATATAAATCAAAGATACTGCGTATCAGAAATCTTTTTCCTACCTTCACTTAATTTAAGAAGTAACTGTATGTTATTTCTGATTGCAACCAATTGACAAAATAGCAACGGAACAAAAAACGATCTATTTCGAATGCTCTTGTTTCTATATTGTTTCTTGTTTCATGTATTGAAATTAATACATTAGTTAGTTAAAAAAAAAACGTAGTATTTTTTGTTATAACATTTTCAAGCATTCATGTCGAATTGTTTAATATTACTTCTGGCTGATTCTGCCAAGCCTATTCCTTTAAAAAAAAAGTATTGAAGGACACATGAATGTTTCAGAACCTTTTCGTAGGGATATTTAATAATGTTCCTCTCTATTGTGTATATTTGTCATCAGGCTTAGTCCCCCCAACATGTGAGAGTCGCAACAGCGACTTCCTCACTTGTGGAAGTGTATCACTTATGACTGGACAATGACCTAACTGAAAGCAACGTTGTTTTTCATCCACTTCTAATTCATATATCTGGTTTGGATCAAACCATTTATCCTTTTGAAATTGAAATATCTATTGTACCCCCTGCATGTATATTAATAGAGCTGTGGTAAAAAGAGAGAACCCTTTAAAATGAGATGTATTCCGTTAATTGACATATTTATTGTTTCGGTTTTTGAAGAGGTCAACTCTGCTGCTGTCATTGATCCGTGAACAGGTATTGCTTATAACGAACCTATTCATTCTCTGTATTCAAGTTACGATACCACAAGACTATTATTCATTGTCGATCAGGAATCATATCCTGAGATCTTCTGTTTTTTTTTCAAATTTCTGTTCGCAAACCTGCCGTTCCACAGTTGTCAGACCGTAATTTTGCAATACAAGATGTCCTTATGAAAGACTTAACATCAGGTATGAGTGGATCGTGCGCTATTGTTCCTAAAGCATATAGAAGGTTCTTTCTTTATCAAGCATATTAAAACTCTTTGTGTAGGTCATTTACATATCAATAAGAATTATAACAATATCTTGAATCGTTCTTTTGTTGTTGCGAAACACTAAAAGGGATGTATTTTATTTTACTGTAGATCTTGTCACACATATCCAACGGTAGGAAAGACCCATCAAAAGATACCAAAGACTCATCTGCAACAAATTGCTGTATTTGACTATGTACCAAAATAATGACAGACGGTGTCAAATCTTTGCCAAAGACTGTGTAAGGCAACCAATATTTGTTGAGCATAATGCGTGTGACACAATATTTCTGGATGTTATTCCTTTGCGGATTATTAGGACTTAAAATAGTTACAAGCTTTAATAAAGTAATTTTGACGAATTTGTGCCTTCCTATATCTGCCCAATCCGATCAAGGTCAAATGATATCTCTGGATGGACGTTATGCATGAATTAGGCATCCAAACGTTCAAGGCTTCTATCACTTTAATTATC
This sequence comes from Unio pictorum, assembly GCA_030141615.1. Classification (NCBI taxonomy): domain Eukaryota; kingdom Metazoa; phylum Mollusca; class Bivalvia; order Unionida; family Unionidae; genus Unio; species Unio pictorum. Next base: position 3,133,115 of record JARLTB010000220.1, on the reverse strand, counting down.
GATTGATTCCGAAAGTGTTCATTAATTATTGAAGAACAGAAATTGAGACAAAAGTGCCCATTTTCAGTTATTTGGCAATTAGAGAATCTTTGGGTTTTAGACCTTTGAACTAGCCTTTGGACACACTGTCTGTGAATCATTCAAGTTGTAAAAAAGAAATTTATTTCAAATGAGCATTCCTAACTTAACATTTTTCACTATGTATCAGATTTTAAATACAAGTTGTCAACGGTTTGTATAGCAGCACAATCCACGTCTTCACTTTCGTCAGTCAAGAATGATATTAAGGTATGGCAGAACTAAAAAAAAATGTTATTTCCACTCTGGTGTTATGGATCTACCTATCCTGCCAGTACCTCAGAATCCTCTTCAGGCCTATTAATTACTTCCTTATACAATTGAATAGAAAGTGAGTTTATTGATAACATTACATACCTGAGAAGCGAACAAAAAACTGTACCATATACATATGCTAAGAATATGTCGATATATGGAAACTCTTTTAAACATCGACACATTTTGTTTGCACATGAGGATTTAACTTATGGAATACAATCGAACCATGACAAATGTGTTTAATCAGTCCTGTCGTAATTAAAATATAATCAATATTCTAAATCAACAATGTTTAATCTGCAGAGATAATAATCAAACGAACTCAAACGTCTATTATGTGAACATGAGTGCATTTTTCCATATGTTGCAACAAGAACAAATAAAGTCTATCATGATGATAAAATTGTGGATTCTTCATCAGTGAAACAGAACCTTTATGTAATGAGCCATCTTTAACAAGACAGCTTGATTTGTGGCTCATCTTGCTATCTTGATCCGATATTAGATAATACTTTTTGAATGGTTACCGACTATAAGGAAATGAACAGTATTATTAAAAGAAATATATTTCCGGTGTCAAAAATGTATTAATCCACTGACAAAATTGGAAATCACAACGTTTGACCTTTTGAAAGGAGTCGGTCAAAATCCAATCACGGAAAAAGCAAAGACAATTGTATGACTCCAGATTGACTTTGTCAGTATAAGGTGGTGTCATGGGTATGAACGGTGCTTCGTACAGTTCCAAGCGTATAATGAATATGATGGGATCTGGCATAAATCACAGTGAATCTTACATTTATAACGTCATCATCTACAACGACGGCTGGAAAGATCACTTGGAAACCAATCAGAAATTCTTTGATAGTTTCAGTCAGGCAAATTAACAATTACTTTAGGTAATAGTGACTTTTCCCGTGCTTGTACTGCTACATTGTCGGACATGGTCAACAAGTTAAACCTATGCAAGTTAGGAAAAAGCCTATCTCTAAATTGTGTCTATCAGTGAAAAGCAGCTTATGCTATTTTATGGTCTGACAGGATTATGCTGGGAGTTTGGCTTCAATGTTTCCAAAATTGTTGAACACTTGAATAATATAGTGAGCATGAAAAACAAATTGCATTTGTCCGACTCATGTCAATCGCTTTTTGATAAAGTCCATAGTTAAACGTGCATCAGTTCCTTTGAATTGGTAGTTCAGACAAATATACAAAATGTATGTTGTCGCAAGTGATGTTGGGGTTGGTGGAGAGGACAAAAATCGTTTGAATGATCCACTGGTCTGTTTTCAAACAACATTAAGCAAACACAATATAAATTTTTCCGAAATGAGATGAAATGATTTGTTTTGATAATGGCTTTGCAAACCTTTTGAAGTGAATATAGTTTAGGTCCTGGCACCTGTATTTTATTTATAGATCACTAAACCTTTCTTAATTAGCGACATTTTTAAAAATCAAGATATTAATAAGGTGTATTTTGACGTAGCAGGATATCAAAACTTTTCATGAGGCACATCAAGTGCGAAGATAATCGGATTTTTGTTCCTTTGCGTGTATCATGTGACATTTATAACACTTTTCTAAATATTTAGTACTAAAATATATCATTTGTCTAAGTTTATTCGATTAATATGTAAAACTATTAGATTAATATGTAAAATAAATATTTAGTGTAAGAATCTGTGTTTGGCTTTATCAGAGAAAGACCTAAGCCTATTTAATTTGTACTGCCTTGTTCTTTATCAGAGGAAGAGCTAAGCCTATTTAATTTGTATAGACTTTTTCTTTTCGCCATAATTATGTTATCTATATCTATATTGTGTGACTGACCTTGCTCAATAATATAGAGCATACCCGGCTACCCACATGATATTGTTTTCCTTTGTGAAGAAAACGTCTTATAAAACTAATATTTCAATATGATTTTTGATAATATATTAAAATTGATGTCAGTTGGAAGCAAACATATTTGCAGATATTGAGTTCAAGGTATGGGGTAAACAATTTCTTCATTTCTAACCATAATATCAGTATTTATATTAGTAAGTTGTAGTTTTATTAGTACAGAAGTTTTAATAAAAGTAATCAGATTGACATTTTCTCTAAATTGTATTAAAGTAATATTTCACTCATTTATATTAAAGTAATTTTATCAAATATATTAAGATTAATTTAATTTATTTCTAAATCACAACTATATATTAATGGAATAAAAGTGAATGTTGTTACAAGCAAAATGCAATGTACATTGTTGTGTTGAACAAAAGTGGATGCCGTTACATGCAAAAGGCATTGTGTATTATGCGCTGCCTTGCTAAGTCGGCAGCAAAATATAATAAGATTTATACATTGGCAGATTTCCAACGTTGTGACTAAGATACTAAGCTAACGTTCTGTCGATTAATGTAAAAACAATATGGTTCTTATGAAGTTGGAAATGAGAGCATCTTTCTAGCTAGGATGAAGTATACACCGGTATAGCGAGGGAAGGCCATATTTGATCTTGTCGTTGTGTCTAGATACATATAAATAATTTCGTCCTGAAGCTAGAAAAGATTTGTCTCTCTCATTACAGGTAAGAACTGTCTATGTTCGTAAACTTCGTTAAGAAATAATCACCTTTAATGTTTGAGATTTTAATGGTAAAGTTCATATGTTTGCAACATTGCTTACTGAATTCTTTTATTTTATTTCATAATTTAATGGAAAGTTTAATTGTTTTAAAGAATTCATATTTAATTATATTTATGATAATTTTTATTGCAAAAGACAAATTCGCTACCAACTTCATGTTTAGATTTAATGTTGAAATAAAGTATTTATTATGTCACAAAGAATAATATCTAGCAACATATTCCAAATCAATATTCCTTTTTAAAATGAGTAAAATACATCTCGTCAAATTGATTGTTGCTTTAATTGCAGCTATTACATTTTATACTCTTTGGCTATCATGAAATTGATCGAGATTTAACTATTCGTATAATATTGTAAAATGCAGAAATTATACAAATAAATGAAGTTGGAAAACTTAAAAGGAAAGTGTAATTTTATATGTGTTCATGTATTTTGAATATAACGTTTATAGATGTCTTTCAAGAATGTAGTAATATATATGTGTTGATTATTTAAATAAAGTTCCTTTTGTCTTGAAGCTAGAAAAGATTTGTCTCTCTCATTACAGATCAGATTCCGTACTTTTCTCCAAGACGTTTTTCATCATCTGTATGACATCTTTTCTAAGGAACTCGTTCTTCGCTATCAATTCGGATTCCAAAATTAAATCATCTATGAGTTTATGAGAACAATCCCACAAAACATCGTATAAGAGTTCTCCTAAAAGTTTTGTTCACTTCGAAGCGTTGAATTTATTGACTTCAATAGTTTATTGGAATCACAAAGTTATCTTGAGTCCGGAACTAAATCACTATCTTTGAATGTTTGTGAATTCATTCACGGATAGTTTTAGCTATGTCATTGTGATACATTACAACTGTTGACTCAATGTCACATTACAGGATATTGACATGTCAGCACATTCAATATCGAATTTCATTTGGAACACACCTGGAATTCAGTTAGAAAGCAATATATTATTGGAGATGTAAAGAAACCTTTGCTCTAGTTCGAATATAACTCACGATACGGAAAGAATTTTCACTTTGTATCCTCAGGAAGAAATGTTGAATTACTACAAAATATGATGGTGTTCGCTCTTTTCTGCTGCTTGTTTTAAGACCATAAAATCGTATGCATGAATTACATTTGTAATGTCCCGTGAACAATGTTATACGTATCACAGTTTGGCGGTATAACGTTTCGAGCACAGGAGTATCATATCGCAGACATGTAGTATCATGTACCACTCTCACATTATCTTAAGCCTAGCCAACAAGTCTTATTACTGACATCTTGGTGCTGAGCAACAAGATAATAAGCTGTTAGTACCTTCTGATACGTCTATCGTAATAATCGGCCTGGCTTCGAACCCGCAACTATACGGGTCTGATCACACACAATGTTCTTTACATTGTGCACTTTCTATTGCAATGACGTTCAAGCAAAATAATGATACATTTTAGCACCAAAGTGTGTCAATTGTATTTATCCTGGCGCTTGAGATGGACTCAAAATTTCATTTACAATACAACATGCTGACGTCAGTGTACCGTTAACCATACTATAATATAATAGTTATAATAAACAGTCATTTGTAATTTCTCATTTCATAGCGAGAACTAGTGTATATTTAAAATGTATTACTAAAACATTTAGTTAAGTAGGTTTGATATTCATATATCATCTTAATTATTACCGGCACAAATATCATTTCACTGTTTTAAGTTTGGTAATGTATATGATATTGGAATTTGTATGTATTGTATTCTAATGTTTCTATTATTTTTTGTTTCTAAATTGGCATAATTAAAATACAACAAAGAGAATTATATATATATATATATATATATATATATATATATATATATATATATATATATATATATATATATATATATATATATATATGTATGTATATAATTGGATTAAGAGCAAGGAAATATATAAATATATTGGGTAAAACGTTAATAATCGAATTTAAGCCGGATTCGCACTTCGAATCATACGATAATATAACAACAATTGAGCCAGAGAACGTATAATGTTCAAGTTTGTGTTTTGTAGTCTATATCCCTTCCAACCACTTCAACTATCAGGTTTTGCCTATCTAACTAATGTCATGATTTTAAGCAAGATGCTTAATTAAACTTCAGATTGTGAGTTATGTTTGTTTGTTAGATTAGGATGTTTAACTTAGCTTTAACAATTTTTCAGTCACATCGCTACGATGTCTGCAGTGAGGCAGTTTATAGTGATGTATAGCTCTGTAGCATGATGTCCACCCAGTCACATTATCCTGACACCAGGCCGACCAGTCCTAACACTAACTTCTTAATGCTGAGCGCCAAACGAGGCAACTGTTAGTACCATTTTTGTATGTTTTTGGTATGATTCGGTCGGGATCGAACCCACGATCTACCGCTTCCGCGGCGGACGCTCTAATGACTAGGCTACCGGAGCGGTTGATTGTGATTTTATGTGTATATATCTAAATGTTATGTAAACGAGAACTTGGGAATCCAATATCAGATTTTTTACTTAAGCATAAATATAATATGAGATGAATTAATGTTTATTGTCGTTTTGGACATAATAAATACTTTTGAATTATTGCAAACTTTTAACGAGGATCAATCTGGTACATCAGGACGTTCCAGACTATTTGATGCCATTCGGAATATACTATATTCTTGAACATGTGATAGAACTTCTATTATAATTGAGGATTTAGTTCACAATACTTCAAGTACTTCATATAGTTTCACCTTGTAACTATAGTATATCTTGGTTACACTTATTGTGTTGGTTCCGCATCATCAATGTGTTAGACAGTTTAAAACCTAGAGCGGTAATACATATGTGTGTGTATGTGTGTGTGTGTGTGTGTGTGTGTGCGTGCGTGGGGGCGTGTGTGTGCATGTGTCTGTCTGTCGGTCGGTCGGTCGGTATGTATGTATGTATGTATGTTTGGGTGTATGGGTGTATGTATGTATGTATGTATGTATGTATGGGTGTATGGGTGTATGGGTGTGTAGCAACTTAATTTGATTTATGTAACAGGATATAAGCAAAGAGTTAAAAAAGGATTTTACTTACATACTCGTTACTACTCCTTCATTAGTCCTGTATTAATAAGCCTTTATCATAAGTACATTTACGTATTCTCCTTGATATACACAGTTTGAAACCTAATATGTATATCCAATGTAGCAAAGAGATATTGACTAATAAGTTACCGTGTGAACTCTTAAGCTTTTATAGCGTCCATATTTACTTAAATTTTATCATGTTCTAGATATGTTCAATAATATTAATATATGATCTATTTAAGGGCCATATCAATTGCTTTCATTGTCATCTTTCGATGAATCTCCAAAGACTGATGGGAGGAGCATCTGTCATCATGAATCTTGTAACTCCGTTTGGTAAAGTGTTTTGTGAGAACAGGTCCAAAAGATGGATAAATTAATGGTATGAGCAAATTGCCATCAGCTGTTAGCAGCGATCCAGTTACATAGCACATCACATAACCCCACACCAACATATATTCCTTGTTGTGAAAAGCGTGGTCAGATACACTGGTGCGTCACATTCCCTGAATTATTGACATCAGTCATAACTCTAACACATCCATTTGACAAAATTCATCCAAACGGACATTTACTATAAATTATCTATTTGTCCCAAATATTCACAACGTTTCAAAAGGCGATTTATCTGATAATACATTTGCAAATGTAAATCAACATGTTTTTGATGTGACATCTTGCAAACGTGTTTTACGTCATATTTTCAAATAAAATAGCCATTTGTGTTGCAAACTGACCAATTTTATAAATTAAACTAGCCCACATGCGGCAACCAATTTCAAATTTTTGCAGAATATGGCTATGGTCGTAGCATGTGTAACCATGTGAAATACGAGATAATTCAAGTCCGTCAACGTTAATTAATACGTTGGATCTCTATAAAGGTCATGTATTAACTACACTAAAACTGACGTTGATAGTAAATGTTTGTTTGTTGGAATGCAATGAATTTGTCAGTAATTATATGATGTTTGCCGTTAATTAACGTACATAACTGTTTCGTAAAGAATATACGTTTTATAAAGATCAGTGTAAGGATATAATGCTGTTCAGTATCAGACAGGGGAATACACTTGTGCATGGATGCTATTGGGAGTTATCTCCTTTACAACATAGTTGTTCTCACTAAATTGTTACCTGGATGGCTGGTTGGGAAGACACTAATAGTGGAAGACTAGAGGTGGTCAGGTACATAACGATCAAATTTACTTTTAAGTAGCAAAATGTTAAATATGTAGACTTGTAAGATAACTAAAATATTTTGTCAGCGACTAAATACAAGAGGATACGTTCCTAATTATTCTTAAAGCAAACACGTGTGTTTATAATAGTCTTGTATAATTATTTTAATAACAATATATCCCAAGGAAAGAAAAGGTCCTCGATCTGTGTTTTGAACTTTAGCTACCTGATATATGGAGGGAATTAAACATGGAAACTCACGATAATACGTTTAGAAAAACAAACCATTTAATACTAGCCAGATTAGATTTTATATCAGAACATAACCTGGATTCGTTGCAGCTCACTCTTTAGAAATTGTTACATTTGAACTCATACACGTTCGAAAGAATAAAGGTGCCTAAAAGTTAAATAATTATTTCTTCAAAGGCCCCGAACATGTAGAATTAGCTAAACAAACTGTCCCTGATGTGGTAGAATACTATGTTGAAATCTCATTAAAGATTCCACATGAACAATAACAAATACCTTTATTGGTGAATGGCCAGGCACTTGTACATATTGTTTTTAGAAATAAGAGATAAAAAAAATATTAAATATGTCAAGTACAAGAAGCAAGAGAAATTTACAAAGATGCATGGTAATTATTGGGAATTAAGTAATTTGAGAAACGTGTGTCAAACATTAGAGCAGGCACTAGAACTGATCAGTAAAATGAAAGATAGGCTTACAGATAACGGAAACTGTGTTATGTTACCGAACAAAATGGCGTGTTGAAGGCAAAACGATTACAAATTATGTCTGCACCCATGAACAGAGATATCATGCAGGGGAAACGATGCGCTTGCCAATAATATGCCTCTTATTTTGTTTTGGAAGAATACTG
>JARLTB010000220.1:3112500-3120000 GCA_030141615.1 Unio pictorum | reverse complement strand
TGCATTAATATGTTATTGTTCATGCCAATTATCAATTTTCAAAATGTAAGAATCATTTATCTGTATTAAATACAAGAGACTTGTGTGCTAAACTGTGTTGGCTATACCTCAAAGGCACGAGAGTACTTTGAAATATGTCCGCCAAAACGTCTGAAATGCATCACGATGACATGAAATGAACTACAAAAGAAACAAAACATGTTGGTGTGATATGAGTTAATGTATGCAGAATTGATTCAAATTTGTCATAAGAGAAAAGTTTAGACAAACTGCCCAAATTTTAGTTTGACATCCATATATATATTAATTTGCACAATAAATTTTTGAAGTCGTCTTAACAGTCATTTAAAGAAAGAATCAAATGTGAATTTCATAGTAGCAATACAAGTGTTTCTGTCATCAAACTAGCAGAATCCGTTTTGCACATTTGCAACCGGTAATGATTGATACATTATCAATGGCTGCCTGTGAACTATTATCGTTTTCAAGGCATTGAGATACAATGAGAGACGCGATACACATACAACATGCTCACTGTTTACCTTGTTGGTGTTTGTTTAAGACATTGGAAAATAAGATATACATCAAAACATCATTATCCAGGCTTGCTTACCGTGGCTCTAATGTAATAAAAAAAAATACAGCAATATATTCATCTAGATTTCTTATATGTTGTGCATTTCCATTGAATGTTGCTATATTTTCATCAGACAGCGGATGATGCTAATTGCACTGATCAAGATAAAAATTGTGTTAGTCGTTAGATTTCGAAATGTTTTCCCCCATGATGTGATACATCTTCTATATCAAGCTATTTGGATTAGTACCAATTGTTTAATTATGAATTTAAATGATGACTGGCAGTTTTTAACTTAACACTGAACATTCTACGTTTTTCCGTCATCCTTTTACAATTGGAGATCAACCAGTTTCATCAGAGTGCACACGTTTTAATTGTATGTAGACATTGAACAATTGCTATATTTATTCGGTTGTTTATGCTTGTTCTCTGGTAGTATCTTTTCTAACATTAATATCAAAATTATCAACTGTTGATTTTAGGGACAACTATTTTCCAACTGGCATCAGAAACGGATAGCTGAGGGTTGTCTCGTCCATTATATTCATATATAAACCATAAATACGAATACAATATATATATATACATTTGTCATCAGTGTGTATTATAACATGCAAAGGTGAGTTTTACAAAATTGACATATTTCCCCAACACACTGACAGTGTGTATTCAATATCCGACAACATTTGCAGAATACGAGTAATATATTTGAAACAGAACAGTCAATGACAATGGTCATGAATTAAATGTATATAAAGTGTCGACTTTCACAACGGCAAAGCTCAAACTAAACATAGTCGCATCGGTGGAGAACACAACGTATGCATGGAAAGTTGAATAAAATCAATACTCAATCATTTTTCTGGACAAGAAATTTGCACATTACTGACATCCACATTTTAACTCGTACAATAATAGAATATCATTAATTATTGATAAAACTAAATGCTAATTAATTTGTTTAATAACATAAGGATTAAACACTAGCAAGACTTTCCCATTCAAAATGGTAAGAACGTCATATTGCTTATACAAGCCGTAATGCCGCTTTTCATATATTTCTTACCTGTATGCGCTACCTTCAAGAATTCAAGTTAATGAATATGCATATGAAGTTTAGAAATATAAACAAATGCTACAGTAATACCTTTTTCTCAGGAGACTGCGCACGGCACCTATTAATCTTACATGTGGGTACGTCTTAAATACACTAATATCACCAAAGCTACCGTTATCAACTTTCAAACGATTGGATCCAACGCCTAAGATTAGATTTATTATGCTTTTTCAAAACAAATGCCCTTTCGAAAGATCAATTGATTTTCTTTAAAGAGGGAAACCTCTTCATTATACCATTGGTAACAATTTATAGGTTCGCCAATATGATCTTGTAAACTTCCTTTCTTAACTGATGTTTAGATATTGTCGTCATGGTGGAATTGGACTGTATGGAAGATATATAACTTTTATGATTTAATTGAGCTGCATCGATTAATCATCTGTAAAGGAATTATATGTTGGTCATTTAATCCCTTAACAACCACTTGAATATCCAAACATGTCAAAACGGAAGGATTTAGTGTAGAAAATATTTATAAAATATACGTTTTATATTCATTAGTTTCCAATCTATGCACTAGAAAGGCTCTGTGTCTTACTACGAATATGGACCAGTTGAATCGAGCTTTGAGTGGAATGTATTTGAAATTCAGTTGCTTAATTTTATATTGTATGGCCCATAAGAATATTATCCACTTGCCTGGATGTAAGTAAGCTTATTGGGATCACAGAGACAAATACAGCTGTTTCTTCCGTCTAATCAATAGGAGTATTACTCTTTTTTAAGTAAAATCAATGATCGCACTCTAATTTATGTATTATAAAAGAGACAATACTCAAAACCTATAACCATTCATTAATGAATCCGTTTATTTATACACGATTATACCATCACACACCAGAACATCGAGTAGAGAGAGATACTTTACGAAATCAACAACACCTTCCTTTCTTATTCACTGCTCCATTCGTCTTTAAGAATTAAACTTGACACAACAATTCCTTACCTCAAATTTCCATAAGGAATTTCCTTAACAATTGTGTTTTTTTCTATAAGCAACTTATTACATAGCTACTATGTGTCTATAATTTTAGATTATATATTAAGATCATTATTGTTTGGAAATACACATGTTTACAAATATTGATTTCTAACATTGTGACAAACGAGGAGTATTCTAGAAGCAAGTTGTTTATGAATTTGTTGGGGAAAATGACCCTTATCGTAACTTTGTTATTATGTCATTGCTTTCATATAGGCCTGATATTGTGACCCAAATCTTTATTCTTAATCTCATAATCATTTCCTGTTGTTTTCCGTTAAGGGGATTAATTTATTTACTTAAGTTATTAATTGTAATTCATATGTGCTCTGAGATTTAACCACTATCTTGAATTAATCTGGAGTTATTTTTTTAAATATTTTGGATACAACATTACTGTCGGCACATTAGTAAATTCAAGGTTATTATTATTGGTATTAATTCCTATATTTGATATAGTATTTAGGATTTAACACACATTACTCAAAGTGCTCTTCATATTTTCACTTATATCATTGGGAAATAAATTAATTCTTGAATTTTACAAAGTTTGTTGTAGTTTGCTCTTTCTTGTTACTCCGTTTAAGACTATATAGACCTAATATAAATTGGGGGTACTCCACGGGATACAAATGACCCCCCCAAAAAAACAAACAAAAAAATAAAAGCAAACAAAACGCAAATAAAATTAACAGTGCATTTCAAATTCAAATTGCTTATGTTTCGCAATTTCCTTAGTCCCTAGAAGTTTGATTTCATAAATTCCATTGATCTTGAGTGAAACCAACAAGTTTTACAATTTCATCTGAAGTGGAGAATTTAATATAAAATTCTGCGAATAAAAGGTTAGAGTCCTTGAAAAAGGATAGTTTCCTTGAACTTGCAAGATATTGTGACCTTGATGAAGCATGAAATGAAATAATATTTTTGTAAAATAATTGTTTGTAACTAATTCTTATCAGATGAGGAATTGGAGACATTACATTTTTAAATATTCCAGATGGAAACATAGTTAGGACGTTTCAACGTAAACAATAAAATGATGGTTCAAAACAAGGACATGCAAATGGAGAGACCGAGAAAGATGCAAATACAGAAGGCAGAGAGAGAGAGAGAGAGAGAGAGAGAGAGACATATAATTGAAGTAGGTACTAAGTGAGAAGGTTAATGAGAAGCAAGGCAAATGCCAAAAAGGATATTAATAAACAGACGAAGACAGAAAATTAGACTAAGGAAAGGAAATGTAGCTTAGATTTAGAAATGGCATGCGGAAAACAATTGTTTCTTTTCTATCAGACTTTTATGTTTTGATGTTGCTAGAAACATTAGATTAGTACACCATGTCAAAGAACAATGTACTTTCCGCACTTCGTCAGAAAACTGAAAACTGGGAATGACCAAGATAGAATTGGACTTCATTTTATATAGTGATTTTACTGGCAAATCTCGTGAAAACTTACTTCGCTATCCGAACAAAAATATGCGAATAAAATTACGTTTAATGACGGTATCTTGAAACGTTATGTGTTGGACCTGCGACATATTGACAATGGTTTAGGAACTGTAGTAAAGAAACTGGACGGACCCATGTTGATTTTGCATTAGTAACGAAGGACTATTTAAAGCGTGCAGCGACAAATGGGTGTAGGACATAAGCGCGCAGACATATGCGCGCCTAAGAATGTGTGAACAAATGTTCTTACAATCTAATACAATAAATAAATAAATAAATAATTAAAACAAACATTTGCTGAAATAAATGTTGGGTTAATTAAATATAACATATATTACTCTAAGCACGCCTGCTGAGCAGACACATTTATGCTCAATCTTATGGTCTTCTTTACAATTTAACTGTGTGGATCAACTACCGTAATTTAAACAGTTGAGAAGACTGGGAAGTTGGCATTGCTTAGAATTAATGGACTATGAGAAACCTTTGGTTGATCCACACAGCTAAATAGTAAAGAAGACCCAACAATTTACTTGAGCATCTTGTCTTCTTAGTTAACACTTTTATATGGTCTTCTCAGTTAACACTTTTGTGTTGTCTTCTCAGTTAACATTTTCATATTGTCTTCTCAGTCAACACTTTTGTATTGTCTTCTCAGTTGACCTTTTTATTGTCTTCGCAACTTTATCTTTATATACATGCACGTATGTGTCGGGTTGTTTGTCATTGCGAGCCTTGGTCGGCGAACCTTTGTCGGCGCGTTTATTTAGACGCGCTTTTGTTTTGTGCGTTTCCGAAATTGCTGAACCCTTGAAAATATAGTGAGTATGAAAACCAAATTGCATTATGCAGACAAATGTTTTTGATAAATTAAAGTCAATATTCAAACGTGCATGAATTCGTTTTGATTGATAGTTTAGACAAGCATACAAAACGTATGTTGTCGCAAGTGATGCTGGCGTTGTTGGAGAGGACAAAAATCTTTTGAATGATCCACTGGTCTGTTTTCAAAAAAAAACATTTACGCAAACACAATAGAAATTATTCCGAAAGGAGATGGAATGCTTTGTTTTGATATTGGCTTTGAAACCCTATTGAAGTGTATATTAAGTTATGCCCTGCTACCTTTATTGAATTTGTCGATCACATGACCTTTTATTTTCTTTAACAATATTTTTTTTAAAAACAACAGATTAATTAGGTGTAGTTTGATTTAGCAGAATATCAAAACTTTTCATCAGGCACGTCAAGTAAAAAGATAATCTGATTGAAAATGCACTTTCACATGCAAGAAGTATTATGATATTTATTGTACGTGCATCATGTGACATTTATAAGATATTTCCATACAATTAGTACTACAATATATCATTTGACTAAGTTTATTAGATTAATATGTAAAAAAAATTAATATTTAGTGTAAGACTCTTTAATTTTTCTTAAGCAGAGGAATAACTAAGCATATTTAATTTGTATTGCCTTTTTCTTAATCAGAAAAAGAGCTAAGCCTATTTAATATTTGTATTACCTTGTTCTTTGTCAGAGGAAGCGCTAAGCCTGTTTAATTTGTATTGCCATTTTCCTTTCGCCATAATTATGTTATCTATATCTATATTGTGTGACTCACCTTGCTCAATAATTTAATATAGGGACTACCCGGCTACCCACATGTTTTCGCTTTCCGTTTGGAAGAAAACTTATTCTATACATAATATTTCAATATTATGTTTGATAATATAGTACTGTAAGATTTATATCAGTAGGACGAAAACATATTAGCAGATACTGAGTTTAAATATTGCTTCTTTAACTTGGATTGATCAATAAGTAAGTTCCTTAAGAATTTGATGGGGAAATGATTTTCATCCTAGCTCTATTATCAAGTCTTAGATTTGTACATTAGCTTGAACCGTAAACAATAGCTTCATCTATAATCATAATATCAATCTTTATATTAGTAATGTATAGTTTTGTTAATATTAATTACTTAAAGTGTTTATTAGAATTACAAAGTTCTCTTTGAATCCAGAACTAAATCACTATCTTTGAATGTTTGTGAATTCATTCACAGATAGTTTTGGTTATGTCATTGTGATGCATTACACCTGTTGACCCAATGCCACATTCAAGGATATTGAAATGTCAGCACATTCAATATCGAATTTTTTTGGGAACACAACTGTAAATCAGTTAGAAAGCTATACATTATTGGAGATGTGAAGAAACATTTGCAATAGTTGGGATTTAACTCACGATACTGAAAGAATTTTCACTTTGTATTCTCGGGAAGAAAATTATTCATTGAATTACTATAAAATATGTTGGTTATCGCTTTTTTCTGCTACTTGTTTTAAGACCATACAATTGTATACGTGATTTACATTTGTAACGTCCCGTGAACAATTTTTACATATCGCAGTTTGGCCGTATAAAGTTTCTAGCACTGAAGCATCATGTCGCAGACATCATTTATCATGTCTTACATAGTCACATTATCCTAAGACTAGACAACAAGTCTTATTACTGACATCTTGGTGTTGAGCGACAAGAGAATAAGCTGTTCGTACCCTCTGATAAGTCTTTCGTAATAATCGGCCTGGGTTCTAACCCGCAACCATACAAACGTGAATTGTTTCACATGAAACCCGGCCTTATCACACACAATGTTATTTACATTGTGCACGTTCTATTACAATGATGTTCAGACAAAATGATGAGATATTTTAGCATGAAAGTGTGTCAATTGTATTTATCCAGGCGCTTGAGATGGACTCTAAATTTCATTTACAATGCAACATGCTGACGTCAGTGTACTGTTAAACATACTATAATATAATAGTTATAATAAACATTTTCAATTTCTCATTCAAAACATATTTCATAGCGAGAACTAGTGTATATTTAAAATGCATTACTTAAACATTTAGTTAAGTAGGTTTGATATTCATACATTATATTAATTATTACCGACAAGAATATCATTTCACTGTTTTAAGTTTGGTAATGTATATGATATTGGAATGTTTCTATTATTTTTGTTTCTAAATTGGCATAATTAAAATACAACAAAGACAATTATTCGTTCTTACGATCATGCAATAATATAAAAACAGTTCTAGACCTTGAGCCAGAGTACGTACACTGTTCAAGTTAATATGTTTTGTATTCTATATCCCTTCTAACCACTTCAACTAACATAATGCTATTTTAACGAAATAAACATCTAGTTTCTTTGTTAATTGTTTATGTTTTTATTTTTATTTTTTTACTCACTTTTTTGCATAAGGGTCACATAAAGTATCAGAAATAACAAAATATATGAAATAGTTATTATCTTTCATATATTTAATTTTCATAGTGAGGTT